>ML344741.1:0-167498 GCA_005239505.1 Nicotiana paniculata | reverse complement strand
GAGAAGCTTTAATTGATGGAAATTTTCCAGTAATTACATGAACAAAATGATTGGATAGCTACGACCAGAATTTGAAACGGCAGTCAACTTCAAACATAGACTCGAACAGAACCACGAATGGACTTCATACGGATGAACCTGATTCGACCTCAACCTCAACTTAATTCCATTTCCTTTTGAAGCCAAAACCGAAATTGAAAACCAAAATGAACAACGATTTGCTTGTATACTTGAAAAATGAAAAAAAAAAAAAGGGACACGATTCAGTGAGGCTCTATTCATTCCTTAGGATTAGGTTCTCTATTTTTGAAATTCTGGCCGCTTTTCTCGATGGTGTGCGGTTGTGTGTGTTGAAAATGGAGTGGCTGCCGTTCTTTTTTCCATTTTTTGCTCTCTAGGGTGTAGGAGATGAAGATGGGTCTCCCCCTTTCCTGTTATTGGGGTCGTTCATGAAGGTAAAGAAGAAAAGAGAGGTCAAGGGGGAAGGTCCGTTGTTTTCATTGTCCAGGGGGATCCGATTCTCCCTATTTTTGGATGATCGGCGAGTGGGGAAGAAGAGGGGGTGAGAATGGCGCTTTTTCCGGCAGCGGCGCCGCGGTAAAGAGGTGAGGGAGTTGAGGCTGGTGAGAGGTCGTGTGCTGGTTTTAGAATGAAAAAATCAGATGGGGGGGGGGGGGGTTAGGTTCTTAGGTTAAGGATGGGGTAATGGGCTAAGGTTATTTGGGCTCAGGGTAATTTGGGTTGGGTCCAGGTCTGGTTAGATTTTGTTTTGGGCTAGGAAGACTAAAAAGATATAATGTGTTTATAAAAATGAAATAAAAAATTACTCTTAATTAATTAAAATATACTACTAAAATAAAAGTGAAAATATTTTTATAATTTTCATTTTTGTGCTTAAAATATAGTAAAAGAGATATTAGGCCTAAACAAAATGTTTTAACACTAAAAAGTATAATATCTCGGGGAGGGTCAAAAATTACGCGTCTACAGTAACAAATCAAACCAGTGTCGTTTGCAAGTTATCGACCTCGGCTTGGAATAGTTTCGAAATCGAACGTCAAGAACCACAAGAACAATAAGAATAATATGGACAATATGAACAGTAGGGAATTAAGAGCGAGTAAAAGAGCAGAGTGTTTGTATTTCTCAGTAATTGCGTGTATGATTTGTGTGTTACAAATGAACAGGGTTCCTCTTTATACAGTAGAAGAATCCTAAATAAGGTAAAACTCTAATTTCGGAAGCAAAATACATGATTGATACTAATAACCGTTAATGGAAACTGTTTATTCCGAGATTTTCGCCGGTATTGGTGGTCGATTGCGGATATCTCGTTATTCCGTTACTTCGGTGTCGATTTAGTCTGATCTCGATCCCTCAGTCTTCGTGTTCTTCGAGCTCGAACTTGCTTCGATACGGATTCACTTTCGAGACAGTCCCTCGAGCCCGTAAAATCAGGTATGATCGATTTTTACCGTACACACTACTTAACACTAAAACCTAAGAACTCGATATAATTGAAATATAAAGAGCATATATAACACTAACAATATCATAATTCACTGACATAATACGACAAAAAAGTTATAACAAATAGGGATAGATATTGTAACTAATTTTCTTAAAAGAATTTTTTTTTACTTTAAACAAATTTCTAGTACAATAACAATAACAATGACAAACTCAGTATAATTCCACATGTGGAGTCTGGAAAGATAATGTATATGCAGACATTACCCCTACCTTGTGATGCTGTCTCTAATAGACCCTCGACTCAAAGAACAACGAAAATTAAGTAACAAACAGTAGCAACAATGATATAATAGGAACAAATGGCACAACATATAATAATAAAGAACCGGGAATAAGAAAATACTTTTAGGTACAAAATAAAAGATTTTTAATGAAAATGAAAACTCAAATACGTATATACACAACAGATTAGTGACCATTTTTGTTTATTTGTTATTTTTCTAGGAAACTTTTAGTATTTATTATTTTTACACTGCTTGAGTTCTGGTTTGTATATCTTTTAGTTTTTTTAAGTATGTTTTTGTTTATTACGTAATTTAGTATCGGTACTTTGAATATTCCACGATAATGTGGATAAAATATGGTAACGGTAACTAAAAAACAAAAAGAGAAGAAAACCCAAATCCCCCAATTCCCTTGAGAAAGATCAAGAACCTAAACCCATTCCCGCATAAATATTAACGGCGACCATCCAATCGTTGTCCCCATCGCCTAAATCTTCAGGTAGCATCACCATTCTCTCGGGTCTAACTCATTTCTTTACATTTGGATATCGTTAAAATTCTGGAACTTTTAACCGTAGGAATAATCTCTACAATTTATGGGTGTTTTTTGGTATATTTTTTAATTCCTATAATTTCTTTTTTTAATTTTGTTCAAATTGTTTTGCTGTAGATTAGTAGTTAAAACTTAATTGCTGTAGTTCTAAACGCGATCATGAATCTTATGAAGGAAGGTATATTTTTAACCTTTTTTAAATTAACTCTATTGCAAATTATGTATTAAAACGCCATGAGATTCCCCCATTGCATTTTAGCAGTCATATTTTCTTGTTGAGTTTGGCTCTAATTCAAGATTGAAAAGTTGGAAAAGGGGAGACCGAAAGTTTCATTTCTCTTGTTAGGTTTGGTTTGAAACATTTCTTTACTGTTACTTTTTGCTCCAATTTGTTAATTGAAAATGCTGTTCGTGTTTGTTATGAGGCTTTATCTGATTTACTTCTCTTTGGGACAGATAAGATACTAAAGCATACCATGGATTCAGAGAGCATTTCATCTTATGACTCCAAGTCTGACACTGATTCCGACTCGGATTCACCTGAAAGCTCCTCATCCGGTGATGACAGACGGAGCAAGAGTAAGAGGAACAGTTCTGGGCATAGACGTGTGAACAGAAAGGAGAAGCAACATGAGAAAAGGCGCAAAAGGCATGATAAGAAATCGAAACACAGATCTATCTTTTATCCATGCATTGTTAAGTTGTACACATTTATATGCCATCTGTTCAAAAGAGGGTGATACCAATTGGAAGACTTTCTTGATTTCAGAAGTTAATGATTTCGTGCCATCTCTTACCAAATCTGAGTGATTTGGCCCATATATGTATCACAATAAACAGTTCATTCTGAAAAACTGAGAAATTAATTTCTACTTTGATCCAGAATGCCTTAGCACTATTCCATGTTTCTCAACCCTTGCCAGAATGTATTGAGCTTGATACAACTTTTGGGGTGTTCCAACAGCAAGTGACATATGATTGGAGGCCAAAGTTTTGTATAGATTGCATAAAATTTTGCTATGATGCAGAGAATTGCAAAAGAATTAGTCTAGAAACAGGGGAGGAATCTTATCAGGAAGTAGCCAAGAGGAAAAGGAGAAGGAAAAAAAAGAAGAATCCAGTATAGCAAGCAAAAATACCAGACAAAGATTAGGGATGAAACAAGATGGAGCTCAAACTGAAATGTAGAGGTAGAGGCACAACACAATGCCTCCCAAAATATAGCATAGAACTATGGTATGCAGCAGAATGAGCAAGAAATTAGCACAAGAGGAAAAGGCAAAACAAAGTTGAACAAGAATCTGCTCAGAGTGAACCTATGATGGTGCAGAAGGCAAACGGATTTGCTATGCTAAGAATTGAGGAATCTAACACTACAGAGGGAGGACCTGTATGTGTACATAGGGTGGCAGAACCCCCATGATTGTGTGTACTTGGAACATTAGAGGGCTGAATAAGCTCTCAAAACAGAAAGAGTTGAAGCTCTTTCTGGAAAGACAAAAAATAGATCTCATGGGATGTGTGGAAACTAGAGTTAAGGAAGGGAAAGCAAAGAAAATTCTGCAGAAAGTAGCTAGAGGGTGGAACTACTGCTGCAACTATAACACAACAGTAAATGGCAGAATTTGGCTTCTTTGGAAGGATAGTATAAATGTGCAGATACTATCAATAAAGGATCAATATATTCATTGTTTAGTAGAGGAAAGTTCCAACCACTTTACTACAGAATTTACTGTGGTGTATGCTAAAAGTACATTGCAACAAAGGGAGGATCTATGGGCTAAATTACAATAGTTGGGAGCACAAATCAGTAATACAGGGCTTCTATGTGGTAATTTCAACAATGGACTAACCACTGAGGATAGAATTGGGCAACCAGTTACAGCAAGGAAAATTCAAGATTTTCAGGAACTACTAACAAACCTACAGTTGACCCCCATAAGGTCAATAGGCAGGCACTTTACCTGGTGCAACAAACAGCCTGTGGAAAGCAGAGTATATAGCAAAATAGATTGGGCACTGGGAAATTTTCAATGATTGTAGCAATATGGACATATAGAGGCAGATTTCCTAAGTCCAGGAGTATCTGATCATTCCCCAGTGATACTGAGACGTTGAAAGAAGAGAAGAATGCACCCAAAGCCATTTAAGTTCTTTGTAAATGTAATGGAACACCCTGAGTTTCATACACGATTAAAAATGGCATGGGAACAGAATCAGGGTACTGATGCATGAGAACAACCACAGGAGTTGAAACATGAACTGAAAGATCTGAATCAGTATATGGCTTCTTATGAACAAAGGTTGAATCAAGCTAGACAACAACTGAAGATTGTGCAAGCCAACATAAATATTCAACCTTTATACCAGAACCTGTTTAATCAGGAAAAAGAGATACTAGCTGAAATGGATAAGTGGAGCAACATTGAAGAGCAAGCACTTAGACAGAAATCCAGGGAAAATTGGATTATGTGTAGATACAGCAACTCAAAGTACTTTCATGCGCAATGGAAGGTTAGACAGAGCAAGAACACAATCACATCCATATACACAGAAACATGTACCAAACTCACAGATCCAACACAGGTGGAATCAGAGTTCATTGTTGTTTTCAAAGGACTAATGGGTAGTTGCAGTGGGGAGATCAAATGTCCAAACTCAGAAGTCATCAAAAAAAGACCAATGTTAAATGGAGAGCAACAACTAGAGATGATAAGGCCAGTGACATCTGCAGAGATAGACATAGCCATCAAAGATATGCCAACAAACAAAGCTCCAGGGATAGATGGGTTCCTATTGAGTTCTTCACAAGAAACTGAGATTTAGTGAAGAATGATATATATGCTGCAGTACATAGTTTTTTCAAGACGGGAAAATTGCGGAAGAAGGTGAACTGTACAACTATCACTTGGATTCCTAAGGTAAACTCACCATCTCTGGTCAAAGACTATAGACCTATTGTATGTTGTAACATTTTGTACAAAATCATTGCAAAGGCGTTACAACTGGGAATTAAGAAGGTGATTGGGAACATAGTAAGTCACTCACAATCTGCTTTTATAGAAGAAAGGAGTATCATTGGCAACATCCTATTCAGTCATGAACTACTCAAGGGATACAATAGAAAAGGGGTATCTCTTAGATGTGTTATGAAAGTGGACCTTCGGAAAGCATATGATTCTATAGACTGGAGATTCTTGAGAAGAATTCTTAGTGATCTTGGATTTCCATTCAGATTCATTGAATGGATTATGGAGTGTGTCACAACTATTTCATATTCTCTTGTGCTAAATGGAGGCCTTACCAAACCTTTCCAAGGACAAAGAGGAATCAGACAAGGGGATCCTATGTCCCCTTACCTCTTTGTAATTGCTATGGAGTATTTGAATAGGGAAATGATGCTACTAGCAGAGAATGGAGACTTTAATTTCCATCCTAGATGCAGGAAACTGGGCATAATACACATCTTCTTTGCAGATGATTTGCTCATGTTCTGTAGGGCAGACATTGAATCCACCAAGTTAGTTCAAGGGGTGTTTCAGGAATTCTCTGCAGCTTCTGGATTACAAACAAACAAGGACAAAAGCTTTATTTACATGGCAAGGGTTGATGCAAATGAAAAGCAGGCTATCCTGAGTATATTGGGTTTTGAGGAGGGTACTATCCCTTTCAGATACTTAAGAGTGCCACTATCATCCAAAAAACTAACTGTGCAGCAATGTTTGCCCCTAATTGAGAAGATAACAGATAGAGTAAGGTGTTAGTATGCAAGGCTACTATGTTATTATGGCAGGCTTCAACTGATAAAGTATGTATTGTTTGGCATTCAAACATACTGGGCTCAAATATTCATACTCCTTAAGAAAGTCATGAAGATGATAGATGCAGTTTGCAGAACTTTCTTATGGACAAGAGAAGAAACTGTCACAAAGAAATCTCTAATAGCTTGAGAACAGATATGTGGGCCTACTTCTGCGGGGGGATTGAATGTCATCAACTTATTCAGTTGGAACAAGGCTGTTGTGATGAAACAATTATGGGCAGTTGCAATGAAAAGGACTGTCTGTGGATAAAATGGGTCCACAATTACTATATCAAAAAGTAGGATTTAGAACACATGCCTACACCTAAGAATGCAACTTGGGTAATCAGGGAAACCATTGAGACAAAGGAAGACCTGAAGAGGCAGCCTATGCAGGGGTCCTTGTGTGGTCGACTTAAGATAATACAGGTGCAGGACCAATTCTCAATAAAGCAGACCTATCTTATATTGATGCCCCCGTATCAGAAAGTCCATTGGAAAATCATAGTTATGCAGATAAACATTCATCCCAGATTCAAATTCATACGAAGGTTGGTTGCACATGAAAGACTATCTACTGTGGATAAATTAAGTAGAATTGGAATACAGGTGCCACAGGATTGTGTATTTTGCAAAGCTGCTACTGAAACACTACAACATCTATTTTTTTGAATGCCCAGTCACCAACAGAGTTTGGACCAGATTACTGTTATGGCTAGGACCGAAAAGGAGCATAAAGGGATGGAAAGAGGAGCTTACTTGGGAAATCAGGATGGCTAGAAAGAAGTCAGAAAAAGCTTCCATCACTAGCTATGTGTTTGCTATGCTCATATATAGTATATGGAGGGAGAGGAACATGATTCGTTTCCAGCAAAGTATCTTTGAGGAACACAGAATATGCAGAGAAATTTTCCTACATGTGCACACAAGAGGCAGAAGACAACCTAAGTGGCATCAGACATTACATAGTTTAGACAGATTTGCTTAGTTGTTTATGTAATGAACTGTTTAGTTTTTTCTTTTGATTAGCAGAAATGCCTAGTTGGTTAGTAGGAACAATGCAATTGTAATCTAGGATGAGTCTACAGATACTGGATTGTAGCTGGTCAGCAGTTACACGACTATGTACATATATACTTTTGATTAATACAATTTGAGTTTAATAAAAAAAAGTACCTTTTTCTTTCAATACTCGTTTTTCAAGGAAAGTAGTGAGAAGGATAAGGGTGTTAGACGAGCTTCCTGCAAAAGAAAGGAACGAGGTATTTCAAGCATCTGTGCTCTCAGTTACATAGATGTGCTCCTTCATCATATCTGGTATAAGGAGTGAACTATGTTGTCTGTATATGTATGTGTGCCTCAGGATTACTTCTTTGTATTCATGAAAGCTCTCTCACTTGTCCATGAATACTGGCGAGAATTTTAGTTAAATGATAGAACATTTCATACATTTTAAAGTTAGCATGATTGCCAGGTCCTTCCATGGTAATTCTTATTTTTTTGGCTTCCTGTAAACATAGCTCATGATGCGGAACGATCCTCAGTAAGCTTTGAGTTTGAGCTCGTAAAGAAACTTGGGAAAAGTTGTTAGGAGTGTACGACGTACCTTGATGGTGAAGTCAGGGAGAGACTAAAGTAAAAGCTGATAAACTTAGAGGTTCACGGCAACAATAAAATTTGTTTTCATTAATAACTGGAAGATACAGGAAAAAACTAACAATAGAACATTAAATAGAAGGGGATGAAACACTAGAAGATGAGATGTCGGAAGAATTTGGTGTGAGAAAGGTACAGAGTATTCATAACATTCGGCCTAGCTAATACGTCCAAGACTCTGCCATTTATATAACCACCAGATTCCTTGTCCCCCACTCCACTAATTAACCCCTATCCTCTAACCATGGTTCACAATATAGTCACAAAGTCTGCAATTTGGCTTTTTAATTCTTTGACCTCCGCCTCTATTATCCACATTAGCTCCTTCGTCCATCATGTCTTCCCAATTATTAGCCAGACCTTTCTCATTCATAACATCACCTCCTTCTGAATTTAAAACCTTGTCCTCAAGGTTTGCATCAGCTGCAGATTCCGGTTCTTGAGGAAACAAGGGAATGACTTGTTGATCAAGTTGTCCTACACACCTCTTGAGCAACAATATATGGAAAACAAGATGGATGAGAGTAGAATCTGGCAAGTCCAATTTGTAAGCCACATTTCTGATCCTCTTAACGACCTTAAAGGGTCCAACATACTTTCTGCCCAATTTATGATTGTGTTGGAGTCTCATTGAGACCTGGCGATACGGTTTGAGCTTGACATATTCCCAATCACCGTCCTAAAACTGTGCATCAGTGCGTTTCTTGTCCGCCACTAACTTCATTTGATGTTGAGCCTTAAGCAAATTAGACTTCAAATTATCCAGCACTTCATCTCGCTAAGTATATACTTCTCCACTAAATCATCATAGGAGCTGCCCAAGATATAACGAAGTAGATTGGGTGGCTCTCTACCATATAGGGCCTGAAATGGAGTCATTCCTGCTGAAGTCTGATATGCTGTATTATACTAAAACTCAGCCCAAGGCAGTACTTGGACCCAATCATGGGGACTATCAGCAATAAAAAAATGAAGGTATTGCTCATGCACTTGTTAAGGGCCTCGGATTGACCATCCGTTTGTGGGTGGTAGGCGGTACTCATGGACAAAGTAGTTCCTTGAAGGCGATTGATTTCCTTCCAAAAGGATTGAAGGAACCTAGCATCTCAATCACTGACTATGACCCGGGGTGGTCCATGGAGCCTGATAATGTCGCCGACAAACACACTAGCAACAGAAATTTCTGAAAATGAAGATGGAAGAGCAATGACGTGGCGATATTTAGAAAGTCGATCCACGACAGTCATTATAGTTGATTTACCCTTCGAACTAGGGAGAATAGTAATGAAATCCATAGCTATCTCCTCGAAAACCATGGAAAGAATCGGTAATGGTTGAAGCAGTCTAGCCGGGTATTTGAAAATATCCTTCATTTGTTGACAAACTTGACATGCTGCAATATGTGTACTCACATCCTTACTCATGTGCTTTCAATAAAAATTAGAAGATAGCCGGTGGAAAGTTCTGGCTACATCGGCATGTCCCCCCACCATGAATTGTGAAATTCTTGCAATAAGTACTGCTTAAGGGAAGAATCGGAAGGAAGAACCAATCTACCTTGAAAAAACAACAATCCTTCCCTGAAGGAAAAATCTGGATATGTTGTAGGATCATTATCAAGGCCACTTTTAATGGCAAGTAACTCGGGATGCTCTTTATTTGCCAAACATAATTCATCCACGAAATCGAAAGTTCTGGTTGAAATGGCCATGAGGCTTTAGGAGGTGGGGATAATGCATCTGCAGCCTTGTTACTTCTTCCTGGCTTATATACAATGTCGAAATCATAACCCACCAACTTGGTCAACCATTTTTGTTGTTCAGGGGTTTGAGTGACTTGGTCCCTGAGATTGTGCAACGACTGTTGATCCGTAAAGATAGTAAATCATCTTCCCAATAAATATTGCCTCCATTTGGAGACTGCTTGCGTGATTGCAAACATCTCTCGATGATAAGTGGAAGCTTGTTTCATTTTTGGACAAAGCTTCTGGCTGTAGTATGCAATTGGGTGATCATTTTGAGACAATACAGCGCCTATGGATAGTCCTGAAGCATCTGTCTCTAAGGTGAACTCTTCTTTGAAATTAGGTAGGGCCAATACTGGAGTGGAACTTAAGCGACCTTTTAAATCCTCAAAGGCTGATTGGGTTTGGGTAGTCCAAAGAAATGAGTCCTTGCGCAGGAGATCTGTTAGTGGGCTGGTTAAGGCCGCATAATGCTTAATGAAGCGACAAAAGTATCATGCGAGGCTTAAAAAGCTTCTAACATCCTTAACGGACTTGGGCGTGGGCCAAGATTGTATCACCTGAATTTTGGATGGATCCACAGCCAGCCCTTCGGCAAAAATCATGTGACCTAAGTAGTCCACCTGAGTTTTCCAAAACAAGCATTTTGATCTTTTGTCCACTAGGTGATTTGAGCGAAGCAGACGCAGAACTTGCTCCAAATGTAGTAGATGGAACTCCCAAGATGTGCTATAGACCAAGATGTCATCGAAGAAAACTAGAATCAAACGACGCAAGTGTGGTCTGAATATCTCCTTCATTGTAGCTTGGAACGTTGACAGAGCATTTGATAACCCAAATGGCATGACTAAGAACTCGTAATGCCCATCGTGGGTACGAAAAGCTGTTTTCGCCACATCTTCTGGCTTAACTCGTATCTGATGATACCCCGATAATAAATACAGTTTGGAAAAGAATTTGGCTCCGTGCAGCTCAGCGAACAATTTATCAATAGAGGGAATAGGAAACTGATCCAGGACTGTGATCGCATTTAAAGCTCTATAATTAACACAAAATCGCCAAGTACCATCCTTCTTTCGAACTAGCAACACTGGAGAAGAGAACGGGCTAGTACTTTGGCCGATTATACCCTCAGACAACATACCGGACACCAATTGTTCCATGACTTATTTTTGAAAATAGGGGTATCGATAAGGCTTCACATTAACTGGACCGACATTTGGGATTAGTGGAGTTGAATGATCTTTTTGGCGAGGTGGAGGAAACCCTTGTGGTTTTTTAAATACATCAACAAAGTTGTCAAGAATGTTAGACAAATCCCGGGGATGATCTAAATCTGAGGTGATTCCCTCTTGAACCATCATTAGGAAAAAATAAGATGATGCTGCCTCAGTTGCGGAATAACGATGCAAGGTCTGTAATTGTACTTGTTGCACATCCAAGGTAGGGTCGGCTATCCAACGAATCCTTTTATCCTTGAGTGTGAATTAAAAAACTCGACTAGCATAATCTGTCATTACAGGCCCCAAGGAGGCTAGCCACGACACACCCAAAACAATGTCCGCCCCATGCATGAGTAGGACATACAAATCTAGAATAAGTTTAGATCCCTGGACTGTAAGGGTTACTTGAGGCACTAGTCCTTAACAAATTAGGCTTTTCCCGCTACCCACAACAACAGAGAAATGAGGAATAGCAGTAATAGTGAAATTGAGAAACTTTGTGGGCCTGGTTTGCACAAAATTGTATGTACTGCCTCCATCCACCAACACCTGAACCGGTGAGCCACTCACATGGCCCTTAAATCGAAGAGTGGAATCAGAATGTCCTCCTGCCAACGCATGATAGGAAATAGCAGAATGGTCCTGAAGTTCCAAGTTTATGAACTCCTCTGAAGGAATCTCATCGGAGTCAATGGGGTCTGGAAAACAAGATTGGGGTTCTGGCTCATTATTGAAAAGAAGGAGTTGGGTTAGGTTTTTACACTTGTGGTTTGGAGTGTATTTTTCGTCGTAGTGGTAGCATAAACCCTTTTTAGGGCGTTTACGGAGCTCGATTGGAGAGAGACATTTAAAAGGAATTTTTCCAGAAGCTGCAGTGTTAACACTAGGGGTAGACCATGTTTGAGTGAGCGGAAATTTAGAAGGGGTTGGAAGGAGAGGTTGAGTATTACCCAAGATAGGTCTATTGGGCCCCCTCTCCAACTCAATGCGTTGCTCATGGAGATGGGCTAAACTCATTGCCTCTTCCAATGTTTTGGGCTGTTGGATTAACAAATTAGTCTGAATATCTGAATTAAGGCCCGAAGTGAAGAAGTGAACCAACCATGAGTCTGATATCTCCTCTGTCTCGTTAGACAAAATCTCAAAACGGGAGCGGAACTCTGCCACTGATGAAGTCTGGTGAAGCTTAGAAAGGCGACCTTCAGGTGATTGTAGAGTCTTTTGTCAGAAATAGCGAATCAGCTTCTCAGAGAAATCATCCCAACCTACCAACTTCTTGTTATGGTGCATCCACCGGTACCAAGCCCGAGCTTCTCCGTCAAGATAAAAGGATGCGATGTTCAAACGATGCTCCATGAGGATAGAATAGAACAAAATACCTGGTCTCATAAAAAATCCAGTCATTAGGGTTATCACCACTTAAACGATAGAGCTCAACAACAGCTGGTTTGTGTCGTAGAGACATTGGACCACTTGTTCCACATCCCTTCGAAATGACAACCTCCGAAGGGTGCTGTTGTGAAGGCTCACCCACAGTATCAATGCATACGAGCACCAATATTGGAAATTTGTGAGAGGAGCTCCTGCATCAGTTTGTTTTGATTATCCATAGCAGTTTTGATATCAGATACCTCACGGGCTAATCCGCTTTGGTCGTCTTCCAAGACCTTAAGTCGTGTGTCTACCATTGGAACGTCAATGAAAGCACCAATGAAGTAAAAATTGATAAACTTAAAGGTTCACGACAACAATAAAACTTGTTTTTATTAATAACTGGAAGCTACAGGGAAAAACTAAGAATAGAACATTAAATATAAGGGGATGAGACACTAGAAGAAAGGGATGAGATATCAAAAGAATTTGGGGTGATAAAGGTACAGAGTATTCATAACATTCAGCCTAGCTAATACGTCCAAGACTCTGCTATTTATATAACCACCAGATTCCTTGTCCCCCACTCCACTAATATCCTCTAACCATGGTTCACAACATAGTCACCAAGTCTGCAATTTGGCTTTTTAGTTCTTTGACCTCTGCCTCTATTATCCACATTAGCTCCTTGGTCCACCATGTCTTCCCAATTATTAGCCAAACCTTTCTCATTCATAACAGAGACGTTGTGTGGTATCTTATCGCGACTCCAACAAAGCCAGAAGATACATCCACCAATTGTGCCTTTTAACTGGCTGCCCTTTCATCTGTAAAGGCTTTACATCGTGCAAGGATAATGATAATTTGGTCCGTAGAGGTGAATCAGGGTCGCTGGCCTTTGTTAAACCACTTACGACTTTGGAGAAATTATTGAATAAGCCAAACCAAAAAATTTGGAGTTATAAAAAGGGAGTATGTGTGGGATTTGGAAAGGACTTTCGAAGAGTTCTCTAGTGAGTTTTTTTACGTTTTTTGCGCTGTAACTCCCATTCAAACTTGTTCTTTCACTGTCTTATACTTTTCATTTTTTCATCTGGCAGTCAAATAGCTGTGGCGTTGGAAGCCATGGATGTAGTTGGGATACCCCATAGGAATGTGAATAACGAAGGGGTAATGTTCAGGTTAGACGGTAAAGTTCGATTATCCAATTTTCTCCTTGAAGATGACAGTGAAGCACAAGGGGTGGATGGTCTATTTAATTCAGACTTGTGATTACTTGTTTTATGAAGACTTTGGATTTGCTCAAGTTTCCAGGTATATTAGTGGATTCTTTGTTTTTGTTTTAGGTAAATTTGACTATTACTTTTGACTTGGTTAAATTATTATTTTTTCAGCGAATTCATCAGTGTTGCCCGGTGGATCTATAGGGTACCTATTGTTTGGAACTCGGAGAAAGTAGGTTTACTCCTTAAGAAGGTTAATAGTGTGTTGGATGGTAGTGAAAGGACACTAGACCATATTTATTTTATTCCAGACTTCAATGATTGGAGATCAAAATTAAGGAAACATGGAACCACAGAAATGATAGAGTGTATCGATCACAAGAAAGATGGAATATATGAAACCAGAATATATTGTCAGTCTTTTGGAGTGTTTACCTTGAAAATGGTAATTACAATTACATTTGATTATGTGGTTTTAAAAATATGTGATCTATTTTAATACCGGTTGTTTAGGCAGTAGATGCTGAGTATGAAGTGAGAAAAATGAAACAAGACCAAAAGGAACAAAATTATGCAAACCAGGTTATGGGGAGACCAGTCTCGAGGGTGGTTGGAAAGGCCTCGGGGTCGAGCTTTAGAAGCTTGACTAGGGGCTGTCGATAACAGTATAACAGTGTTGAAGGCCTTAAGAATGGCCTATTTATGATAAATAACAAGTAGTAAATGAAGAATAATTTAAGAACACAATAAATGAGAAGCAATAAGTTAATGAAGCAATTGTAGAGAATGTTTTAGTTAGAGAGAAGAGGATGTTCTTATTCTTGTATTGAATATCATGTTTGTTACAAAGTGACAAGTGTACCCTTTATATATGAGGGGGAATCCCAACATAGCACCTGTGTAATTAATGCAAAGAGATATGGCCGGTACGACCATTTAATACCACGGTACGGGCTTGTACTATTTTTGTGTATTTTGTCAGCTTTAACCACGTGCCCCTTGGGAATTTCCCGCCTTTCTATGTTGACCTTCAATTTGCACTGCCTCGAGGTCGAGGATATATGATATACACCTCCTCGAGGTCGAGGACCTTCGATATGCCCCTTAATTCCAAAATCCGGGCCTTCGAGCCTTCTAAGTGTCGAAACGATTGTAAAATCGGACTCTCCGATTTTAGACATATACATATAGTCCCCGCGTTTATTAGAATGAAATGATAAGGAACGACCTTGAATTCTTGGCTCTCTGATATCTCCATCATGACGTCAGTCACGTGAGGTTATCAACTGATATGACAGAAAGGTTGCACGGAGCATGTTTCTCGAAAAGCCCCTGAACCGCTATTGCCTCCCTTTCAACTTCTCTAACACGCTTGGAAAAGCCTTTATAAATATTCCAACCCTTCTTTTTCAAATTTTCACCCTTTGCAACATCTTTAAACCTCTACTTAGAATCTTTCACTTTCATCTCTTCGCCAATTTTCTTCTTCTTATTCTGAAATGTTAACACAGTCATGGTCAAAACTTCCAAAACGGTCCCTCAAAAAGATAAACCCCCTTCTTCTTCACGCTCTTTTAAGAGTGAAACGACAGTTACCCCTCGCGTTGAAGAGTTCCTCCTCGGACCCTATGAAACATCATCTGATCTTGAGGCTGATAAATCTTCATCGGCAGCGGGCCGATGCGAGCCCTCGCCTCGATATGCTGGTCCGATGATCGATATTGAAAAGGTGAAGGTTGATTACCGTTGGGAGAAGCGGTGCAAGTGGAGATCCCTCCATCTGAAGGAGATGTAGCTATCTATAGAGCCGGTCGGGCCATTCCTTGGCGAGAGAAGATAACTCGAAGATATTCCCTCATATCACAGATAAATCTCGATGTTGGGAAATGCTTCACCAATTCTTCTTTTCCCAGAATCCTAGTCCAAGTAACTTCACATATATGTTGTATTTTTGAAGAAAATCCCCGTGGGAGTCTTAATATCTTCCCACTTGAAGTTCTTGAGTGCTTTCCTAACGCCTCGTTGTGATACTGGAAAAAACGTAGCCAAAACTGTTCTTGGTCCGGAAATCCATTTGCGAGACGTTGGAAAATACACCAAAGGGAATGAGCACCGTCTTACAGATGCTACCGATGCTCAGAAGGAGTTGAGGGGGAGGATTTCGATCGAGAACGTAGAATAAATCTCAAGATTTGCTCATTGTGTTCAAAATAAGGTACCAATAGCCTCTACATTCCTCTAGCATAGTTTATCATACTCACGTAGTCGATTAATTAAATAATACATTGAATCAAGGAAAACACACAACCAAATAAGGCATAAAGTAAGTTATAACCTACCCCGAGCATGAATACCCATGGCATATGTATATACGTTCGTCACCTCATATATAAATCACCCTCGTATGTAGCAAATAATACCAATTAGTAGGAAAAATTCTCTCAACCAAAGCTGGTCAAGACACTTACCTCAAAAAAGCCAAAATAATACTCTAAAAATGCCTTCCTGGACGAATCTACCTCGCAACGACCCAAATATAGAATAAAAATCTGAGTAACATCAGACAACGCCATCAGAGTTAATCCCAAACAATAAACCTTTGATCTTTATGCAAATACACAAAGGCAAGCAAAAAGTCAACCCAGGCACGCACCCCAAAACGAGACAAAACTCACAAATCCCGAAATACAATCTAATAAGAGTCCAAATATACAAGTTTCATCCAAAACCAGCCCCAAATAGGGGTTCAAATCTCCATTTGTCACTCTAGTAAGCCAAAATCCACTTTCTTATCTTTCAAGTAAAAACCCTTTTTCTTCTTTAAGATTCCTTGATTTAGAGCAAAAATCAATGAAAGATTCATGTTATAATATTATCCCAACGAAGCAGATGAAAACCCCCTAAAAAATTACCTCTCCCCCAGCTCTAAAACATTGTGAGAAAATAACTAAATCCCCAAAAAAGTAAAAATACAAAAGTTGTCCTGGCCCAAATCAGATGCTAGATAATCCCAAAACTCACGTTTTATAAGCACAACTTAATCCTTGTGAGGTTCCACCGAAAATTGCCTTTTGAATCACCGAATTTGGCCTTAAATAAGGGAGATATGATCTTTTGTAGTTTTAAAGGAAGTCTGAAAATTTTAGGGACGTAATTGGTCTTTTCGGAATTGTTGCACCAAAAAAATCAGCAATAGAAAAATCTTTGTTTTAGCACCAAAAAGTGAATTTGGAACATCCCGGACACAAACCATATATGCATTTCAATCATAAAATATGCTACGAACCTGTTCGTGTACCGAAACACCAAAAATAGGTTGTATTGACCCGATATTAACCATGGTCAAACTCCAAATTTTTAACTTAACCAGTCTCCCAGCCGATCATCCAAAACACACTCGTGCCCATCAGGACCTCATCCAATCATACCAAAAAGTACAAATACATTAACCAAATTTATTCAAAGGCTCAAAACAGCCACATGAACATCACAACAAAGAGTTGAGGCCCAAACCAAATAGAATTTATGTTAAGTTGTTAAATCTTCGTTCTTTCAAAAGCGTGTTTGAATCACACTTACACACTTCAGATTACTTCCAAGATTTGCACACAATTTCAATTCAACTATATAGATCTATCCAAAGTCTCGGAACAATAATTGAACTCCAATAACATAAAAGTCAACTCTTGGACAAACTTATGAAGTCTTAAGCTCCTCGAATTGCCAACTTTCAACAAATGGTGTCGAATTCTTTTTGGAACCTCCAAAACCAAATCCGAGCATACGTACAAGTCAAAATCATCATATGAACCTAGCGAAACCATCAAAATTTGTTTCCGAATCTGTTTATCCAAAAGTCAAACCTTGGTCAACTCTTCCAACTTAAAGCTTCCAAAGCGAGAGTTATTTTTTCAAATCCATCCCGAACTGCTCAAAAACCAAAACCGACCATACACACAAGTCATAATACATATTATGAAGCTACTCAAAGTCTCAAACCACCTAACAGAATGCTAAAGTTCAAAACGACCGGTTGGGTCGTCACAAAATTGAGAACAACAAACTGCTCAATGCTACAAATAAAGGTAAGGAACTTGATACTGACATACAGGAGAAACTTGAAAGTGAACTAAAAGAAGCTGATAACAAACTTCCAGTTGAATCTGAAAAGGCTAGAGTACTTCAAGAAAACCTAGATAGCTCCAAGTTTGAATTAAAAAAGAACTTGAAATGGACCAGGTCTTCCCAAATAATGTTCAAGATGCATGAAAACCACAATAATAACAAAAAGGGTCTAGGACATGCTAAGGCAAAGACTCCATAACAATACATATAGCAAGTATGTAGACATTCTTGACTACCGTCTTTGCACTCACCGTGGAAATAGTGGAAACTTTAAAGGAACACGCTAGCCCAGAATCCGAGCAGGCTAAAAAAATGTTTGCATATGTCGATAAAAAGAAAATAGTGAAACCTGGTCCTTTTATAAAGGGTAATAAACTACAAAGGTAGACTAAAAAGAATTTTATTCATCCTTTTACTCAAAGAAAGGGTTCAAGCTTGTATGGGTTCCTAAAACTAACCCATGAATGGTTTAGCAGGCTAAGGTGAGAGGAAGCAAAAATTGGTGGTATGTTGTCATTGCTTGTTCGTTCCACATGACCGGAATAGAGACAATTGTCTCTCACTAAGAGCCTGTCAAGGAGGGAGTGTGGGATTTGAAAATGGCAGAAAAGGGAAATATAATTGGCATAGGTAACGTTGGTAATTCACACTCTTATACTATTGATAATGCGTATTATGTTAGGGATTGAAGCACAGTTTGTTGAGTGTATCTCAAATGCGTGATAAAGTCCGGGTTCTCTTTATCTCTAAAACTGTATGGTTACAAATGAAAACTCTAAAAACTTGGTTATCAAAGGGAAAAGACACAAAAATGTTTGAAAAGATGACATCATGTCTTCACCTGCAAATGAACTCGCATGTCTTATTGCACTTGATAATTGACTCTTTTCTATGGCACAAAAGACTAGAGCATGTTAGTTTTCTATGCTAAACAAATTAATTTCCAAGGACCTGGTCCTTGGGTCGGCCAAGTCGAAATTTAGGGAAGATAAAGTAAGTGATACTTGTGTTAAAGGTAAGCAGGTTAGATCATCATTCAAATCCAAGAAAGTGGTAAGTACCTCTCGACCTGTGGAACTACTTCCCATGGTATTATGTGGATCAATGAGGGTTCAAAGTAGAGGCGGAAAGAGGTATGTGTTTGTAATTACTGATGATTATTCCAGATTAATATGGACCATATTTTTGGCAACCCAGGATGAAACATTTGATATGTTTGTAACTTTTGTGAAGAAACTGCAAAGAAAAATTAACAGTCATGTAGCTTGCATTAGATTTGACCATGGAACTGAATTTGAAAATGTTAACTTCCTTGAGTTCTATGTTGGAAATGGTATAGATCATAATTTCTCTTATCCTATGACACTACGACAAAATGGTGTTGTAGAAAGAAAAAATAGAACTCTAGAAGACATGGCCAGAACTATGTTAATCGGTAGTGGTCTTCCTATGACCTTTTGGGATGAAGTTGTGAACACTGCATGCTACATCATAAATAGATGCATGATTAGGCTAATTGATAAGACCTCTTGTGAATTACCTAAGTTAAGAAAATCAAATGTAACCCACCTAAGAGATTTTGTAAGCAAGTGTTTTGTACATAACAATGGAAAAGAAGCTCTAAAAAATTTTGATGCTAAAAATGATGAGGGTGTCTTTCTGGGTTACTCACTACATAGTAAAGCTTATAAATTGTACAATAAAATAGCAAAATGTGTTGAGGAAATTATTCATGTAATCTTTGATAAATCTAACTTTTCGGCTAAGGAAGGTACACAAGTTGCTGATAATGGTGAGTTTGGCCCGAATGAAAATAATGAGGAACGGACAAACCACGAACTCCCAGAGGTTGCTACAGAATAGGATAAATAACCATGTCCTCCAAAACTTTTTCAGGATGTATCACATATAGGGGGAACAACCCAAGAAAATCAAGAAGAAAGAGTAGTACCTGGTTCCACTACTAATCGTGAATGAAACACTGGGATTCAAGGTTCTCATACTAGGGGAAACATCTAAGTTACCACCCTCTGACAAATGTTTATACACAAGTTAACTCTGGAATGGTGACAAGATCAAAATTCAGAAATATGATTGCTTTCTCAACTTTCATATCCATGGCGGAGCCTAAGAACATCAAAGAAGCTCTTGGAAATACAAAATGGATCGTAGATATACATGAGGAACTAAATCAGTATGAGAGAAACAAAGTCTGGCACCTGGTTCCCAGTACAAAGAACGAAATAATCATTGAAACTATGTGGGGTGTTCAGGAATAAGCTAGATGATCAAGGAAACATTACTAGGAATAAAAAAAGATTGGTTATACAAGGTTACAATCAAGAAGAAGGGATTGACTATGATGAAATATTTTCTCCTCTTGGCAAGAATGGAAGCAATACACATGCTCATTGTCTTTGTATCATACAAGGGTTTCAAATTGTATCAAATAGATGTGAAGAGTGCCTTCCTAAATGGGTACTTGAAAGAGGAAGTGTTTGTGCAACAGCCTCTAGGATTTGAAAGCCATGACTTCCCAAATCATGTGTACAAACTGGACAAGGCATTGTATGGTTTAACACAAGATCCAAGAGCATGGTAGCAAATAATATCAAAGTGTATCCTAGAGAATGGGTTCTCACGAGGCAAAATTGATAACACACTGTGTTTACTAAAAAGTGGAAAGAACATGTTGAATTGCAAATATATGTGGATGAAATCATTTTTGGAGCCACAAACGAATATCTTTGCAATGCATTTGCTGAACTAATGGGAAGTGAATTTGAAATGAGCATGATAGGAGAATTAGGCTTCTTCCTAGGGCTTCAAGTCAAGCAAACAGAAAAGGGAACCATGATACACCAACAGAAGTACATCAAGAAGTTACTCAAAAGGTTTGATATGGACCATGGTAAAACAATTGACACTCCAATTACTACCGTAACCAGGTTGGATAAGGATGAACCTGGTACACCTGTTGATGAAAAGAAGTACATGGGTATGATTGGCTCCTCACTCTACTTGGCTGCAAGTAGACCTGATATTGTGTACACCGTTGGGTTGTGTGCAAGATTCTAGTCTGATCCAAAAGAATCGCACTTGAAGGCAGTTAAAAGAATCCTGAGATACCTCAAGGGTACTCAAGACCTAGTTCTCTGGTACCAAACCGGAGACTCCTTCGAATTGATTGAATATGCAAATGCTGACCATGTTGGGTATCTGGTGGATAGGAAGATTACATCAGGAATAGCCCACTTCCTTGGGTCGTCCTTAATATCATGGGCATATAAGAAACAAAATTCAATAGCCCTATCCATGTTGAAGCTGAGTGTGTAGTTGTTGCATCATGTTGTGTTCAACTGCTATGGATCAAGCAACAACTGAAAGACTGTGGGGTGTGATGATTAAGAAGATCCTCATTTTTTGTGACAATACAAGTGCTATGAATATTTCTGAGAACCCGATTCACCACAAGAGAACCAAACATAAGGATGTGAGGCACCACTTATTGAGAAAGGTCATATCTCCATGGAGTTTTGAAAGACAGAAGATCAAATTTCTGACGTATTCATCAAAGCTTTGAGCATGGATCACTTTGAAAGAAACCGTTTGGAGCTTGGTTTAATCAAGATGGACTAGAACATCTTGCCTTCCCTAAATGATTGTCTATGTTTTAATAATTTGTTCAATGAGTAAATGCATTGACTAATGTCTCACTCAATCTTATAATATAACATGTATGCACGCATCACATTGACTTTAGGGCATGGATGATTAATCTAATGGAAAAAGTCTGGACAAGAAAAATTTTCACAACTAGGATTGAGGAAATAAGTCAAAAAACTTAATTGTTTGACACCAAGGTATGTACCCCCTCTCCAATTGATTATTGTACTTAATTGTTAAACTTCCACATCACCAGGTTCCCACTCACTCTGCTTGTATTCCATGAACCAGCCTCTCTAATCCTAGGAAGTTAAAAGTGGATCAGGTGCCAAAATGGTCAAGTCATAGGGTAATCATGATTGACTCCAATTCGCGTGCAACCAGGATCAATTTCCTAAACAATCTGCACACGTCTCTGTCTCTCAATTAAATCACCTAACTGCCACTTTTCAAATTTTGAAATGTGATACTTACCCCTTATCTCCCATTTTGAACCGGCTTAGGATCAATTAAAAGGAAAACTCAAGGCTAAAAATTATCAAGTCATTCTCTATAAAACCCTCTCTTATCTTCATTCCCCTTTAACATGATCAAAACATGTAGGAGAAATTCCCAATTTTAAACATAAAGAAAACCCTAGTTCTTTTCTTATTTTAGAATCACACTGCAATGATGAACTCACCTAGAAACATTGCCTCCAAAATTCCTATCAAAAACCCTAACCTTAACCCTAACCTAATTGCATTTGTTTCCACAACCACCCAAGTTGAATATGTCTAAGAACAATCTACCCCACCACAAGCCTCAAAGTCTTTTGTTAGATTGGTTGATTATTCTGATGAAGAGGAGATTGAAGGATATGAGGGTGGAAACCGATTTGTGGAGGAGCCAAAAATTAAGGGAGAAGCAAACATTAAATGTGAACAAAAAGTTGGTACTGTACATGCATAAAAGTTGCCGGTGAGAAATCGAATAAGGAATGGGATGTTAGGATTCATATCGATGTAGTGGAGGCTAGTGAGTTGGTAATAGAAAAATAGGGTGATGAAGTTGCTGATGATGTGAGTAAGGAAAAACAGGAAGAGATAATGGGAGAACTAGGGAGAGTGTTAGTGATGGAGTAGAAGCACAAGAAGCCCGTGGACAAAAACTAGGTTCTTCTGCTGGTGAAGGATAACATATTGTAGTAGGAGATGTTGAAGATGTGACTAGGGAAGAGGCATGTCAGGTTCAAGAACCTAGTCCTTTGAACGCTGACCTAGAAAAATCTGAATCATATAATTGGACTAACAATGAGGAAGAAGAGGGAAAGGAAGGAGAAGCAGAAGTTGGGAAAGAGAGTAGTGATGACAGTGATGATGAGGCCCTGGTAAACTTGATTGACATGGGAATGAGAGAAAACAAGCTGAGGAGAAAACCATCCCCACAGGGTGAAGGCTTTCATAAAAAAAGCAGTCATACCTCTTGCGTCTATCAATTTAGAGGGAAGAACACTTGTAATAAGAGGGAAAAGTAAGGCAGTGCTTGAGAAAACCCCATAGAAGATCAAGAAAAAGAAGAAAGAAAGAGAGGGGTTCAATGTCACGACTCAAACCGGAGGGCCGCAATACGCACCCGGATGTTACTTATCGAGTACCACCACAAAGTACATTAAAAGCATAACTAACATCCATTAGTGGGCGGTAAGGCCGCCATGATACAATATAAATAAAACATAAAGAGTAATCGACAAAGAACGACCCCAAAATGATATACAAGTTTATATACATGAGACATGCTAGCCTACAGGGCCTCCATGACCATCAATCAATACACATAACATCTATCTACAAGTCTCTAATCAGTACATAAATATCATAAGGTCGGGACAGGGCCCTGCTATACTCAACAATGTACATATATCAGCAACCATCATACCTACCAGTTCACTAGACAGCTCCGGAAGAAAGGAGCATGACAACCTTCAGTTGAGTTGAGTCACCTATTATGAAAGTATCATATAAATCACTATCTGTGGGCATGAAACGCAACGCCCCAACAAGGGGTCGCCAGTACGAAAGATGAACTGAATATGTAAGAAAAGTAAAGCACATAAATAAAAGATGAAATACAAAGGAAGAGTACAGAAGCCAACCTGAAACTCCTAACAAGCCTCTGAGGGCATACTGTCACAACCATGGATATGTATGCATGTCTGTAAAAACCAAGCCACTAAACGGGGCCATATAATATAGTATCAAACCACTCTTTGGGGCATATCATGTCATATCATAACGCACCCGTCCTCGAAGAGGACACAATCATACCCGGCCTTGAAAAAGACTCGGTAATATCTCATAACATACCCAGCCTCAAAGAGGACTCTGTCGTACCCGGTCAAAAAGGGCTTGGTAATACCCAATTGATCAATGATTGCACAATAGGCGTCATAGCCGACCATTTATAGCACGAATCGGTAGAGTAAATCAGATACATATATATAAGTGCAATGCAAGCAATGAATCTAAAGGGCCTTATGGATCTGATCGGAGCGACTCAAAGTTGTTATCCTTCGATTATCATTATGTAACTATGTTTGTATCAATTTTCCAAGAGTCAACAACAATCATAAGAAGACATAAGATTCAAAGGCTATCAAAGGGGGAAGGGATCCCGATAAAGAACAATAAGAATCATGAACTAGAACAATATGAAACAATGAGGTTCACGAACTTTAATCTTGAGAATAAAGTTCCTTTTGAAGTATTGCAGTTATAGTTACGTTCTTTGTAGATCATGCCAAAATAAAGAAAGAGTGAGACTTAACATACCTTTTTTGTTTACTTAAGGACTCAACGTATAACTTCCTGAAGACTTCAATCTACAATAAAATAATAAAACTAGTAGTTAATGCCATAGAAGGACTTACAAACATGTTTCTAAGCTAGTAGGTCACTTATAAAAAATCGGACAATATTTCCCCTATAAAATTCCACTTACATAAAACAAAAACCATCAACAAAGTAATAGGAACAACATAAAAAATAACTCATAAAATATACAACATAAAGAACCAGCCGAAAACTAGCTCAAAAACCTTTCAAAACAGTCCTATATGCACTAGCATCTCAACCTTCACTTCCAATTCATAGTTTCATATGTTTCCTTCATCAATTCACTTTATCTGGTAATCTTTCCCTCCAACACCATGAAAAACATGATATTAACCTTAAACACAACCAAAATGTTAACTTATATCACCATCATCCTTCTTCACATCACAAAACCATAGAGGTGTTATTCTCCACCTTTGGCTAACTTTGATGTTGGATTATGAAATATTTCTTTTGGAATTTGTTTAGATCCATGGGGGAACTATTTGGGACGGTTAGGAAAGTGTGAGGATGGTCAAAAAATTAGAAAATATCATCCCAAAAATGAGATAAAAATAGGTGAAGGTCGGCCACCGACCAAGTGGGTCCCATAGGGGCTACTTTCATAGTCTCATAAAAATACGAATATCTCTCTACTCCAATATTGTATTGATGAATGGTTTAATATGTAGAAAACTAGACTCATAGAGATTCAATTTGGTGTGTGGATCTCATATAAATCCAAATATATTTAGAGAAAAGCTCAGTGACATTAGACCAAAATTTCAGTAAGATTATGATTGTATCTTGCGACAACTTTTGTTGACTTTTGTTTTATAACTTGTTTGATTTCAAAACTTAATATACGAATATTATATGATTCAAATAACTTAAAATATTCCAATATGAAATTATAGGGTGTAACATTTAGATTAATTGATGAGCCTAATATGGAGGAAGTTGATCTAGTGAGCAGAGAAGAGGAGGAAGAAGAAGGGGAGGAGGAGGAAGTCCTTCTTCAAAAAAAAAAGGAAGAAGAAGGAGGAGTCAACTTCAGCTACTCCCAAGGAAAAATATGCCAAAAAGAGAAAGGTTGCAGTCTCTAAACCAGAAGATAAGGGAACCAGTTCCAAACGCAGGAAACAGGTTATGAGAAAAATTGGTATTGTTAGCAAAGAAGAGTAGTTTGCTGGGTTGATAATGTTGAAGGGTGTGGTAATTGTCCATGTTGTGGTGAACTTGTTTGCAATGAAGAACTTGATGGAGAAGTTGGAGGTCCAGGGGTGGACGCACTTGTTTCTTTGCCCACTCTAGTCATATATGGTGAAATAATGCTTCATTTTTACAAGAACTTCAAAGTGCTGGAGAATGACACAGTCAATACTGAAGTCAGGAGAGTGGACATGGTTCTTGATGCTAAGATTCTCGGAGAAATTATGAATGTTCCAGTGGAAGGTTTTGACATTTACGTGAAGTGTGAGTGGCCTGAGTTGGGGAAAAAAGAAGATGCCATGTACTTGGCCAACAAGTACACTCAGAAGAGGGAGAAACGGACTGCTAGGAAGGTAGGAAATGGGGAGATTGAACTGGTTCACAAGATGTTGTTCGAGTTTGTGAATAAATGTTTGTTGCCTCGTTCAAAAAAGAGTTATGCGGCGACCTAATTGGATTTGGCAATGATGGAGGTCCTTGGTAATAACAGACCAATCAACCTCCCAAATCTGATGTTGAAACACATGTCAAGGGTTACTGATCAGGAAACAGGTACTCATGCTCTGCCCTATGGATTTCTGTTAACTAGGGTGTTTGAGCACTTTAAGCTTTCCCTCAAAGGTCCTAAAAAGGGAACGAAGAAAGACATGCTTGACGAGGAGGCCCTGAGGGAATGTGACTGTGTTGCTCGACCACCTGGAACCAAAAGCAAGAGTATGGTCATTTACCTACTGGAGGAATTGATTGCTTCCACAAAGGAAAATGATAAGTAAAAGTCGGAGGAAGAAATTACCTCACTGAAGGAGGAAAATATGAGGCTGAATGAGGAAACGAAGAAAGTGCAGGAAGCCTCTACTTCTAGAATTGATAGGCTTCTGGGGATTATCCACGGAAAATCCTCTTCCATCAAAGAATCTGGCCCTCAGTCCTCTTAGGTCCCCTTGCTCTTAGCCAGTCCTTTGCCCTGCACCTCCTCTATGAGCGATGTCTAGATTTGTTGTTTTTTGTGTTTGAATGTTGTTGGCAGTTTGACGTATTTGTTCAACCGTCTTTTTATTTGGGCCATTTTGGGCTTAATGTGGTACATAGGATGAATTATGAGAAATTAATAAAATTTCCCGACTTTTGGCAAAATTATGTGTTTGGGCTAACTTTTTACTTGCTTACTCATATATGCTCCTGGTGATATGTACATGTTAGTCTAGCCCCAACAACCACGAGTTTTACATTACTAAATTCTCTTATTGACCTTACTGACTTATTATTTTTTTGGTGATGCTAAAAGGGGGAAGTTAAGTATGTGCTTAATCTATAAACCTCTTGAATGTCACGTGGACTAATAAAAGAAAACACTCTGAGTTGTCTATTTGCAGGTTCTATAATGAATTATGCCTAGCTATCTTCAGGGTTGCGATGAATGGAAGGCGAGTCCCTTACACTTGTGCTAACATAGACAACTTGAATAAGAGTGTTGTAAATGAAACTGGTTCTTACGCTGAAGATTGATGAAAAATCGAGCAAGTTTCTGACAGATTTGCACATGGGTTTGTTATCATCAAAAAATGGGGAATTTGTTGAGCTGAGCATGTATTATGTTTGACGATTAATAAACTTTATCTGAGAACCAGGAGTGTTCCAGGTTTGTGTGTTACTATACTATTGTGCAGATAAAAAAGATGAAGGTCAAGTGAACCAGGTTTGCAGTAGGTCAGCGAAAGAAAGCGAGTCAGACGCGAAAGTCTAGCATTCCCATGCGAGTAGGGATTCCCATAAGATCATGTTCGTGTATTAAAAGGAATACCCGTCTTGGAGGACTTCGTGTATTAAAAGGAATGTGTATTTATGAGAAATACTTGTGTGAAGAAAGAAGGTTGTAAAGTTGGAAACAAATAAGGAAACCAAGTCTAAATAGTAGAGGCTTTCCTTAGCCGTAATATTCTAGGTTTTAGAGCATTAATTGAAGAAAAATTTCGGTCAACCATGAACCTATAAAAGAAGATATTTTTCCGCACTTCAAATGTACTACTATTAAGAGAAATCCTGAGAATACTTCTAAGAATAAAAAGCAAAGAAAGGGGGTACTTCTAAAGATTCAACTCAATCAACTGAAGAACCAGTTCTTGAAGATGAAGATGCTCGTGTTCTTTAGTTGTTAGGCTGAGTCTAGTGTTCTGAATTGTAACTTATCTGCTTGCATATAAATGTAATAGTAGGTTATTGTTCAAACATTATTTTTGAAAGCTTTCTCAGCTAGAGTTAGTTTGGGAAGGGGTTGCTACAATTGCGTTGATTGTAAGAGTAATGTTACTAGAGTTAGTCCCCTTGTTTATAGAGTTGTAACCTAAAGTAGCTCTTTTGAGTTAGTGGAGATTGGAAGAAAATCCTACTAGGTAGGTCGTAGTTCTTACTCTCTTGAGCAAGGAGTTTTTTCACATAAGAATCTCGGTATTATTTACTTTACCATAATTATTTTGGTTTGCGTCTGTTCAAATAGTACAAAGAACCAGATTCTTTGAAGACACGAAAATCAGGCAAGATACAACTCAACCCCCTTCTTGTGTGTAAGTGTAGTCTAAAACAACACCTCCCAATGATACCAATAGGCCCATTTTTAACGACACCGCCTCCCTTTACAAATCTAAAAACAAAGAAAAAATAGAAAAATACCATCACAACCACTAAGTACTAGGAGCCTTGGTGGAGCAATGGTGAGTAAGGAGTTGTTGTTGGTAGACTTGAAATTGTTGACGGTTGATAATGACAAGGTCAATTTCTTGTGGTGATTTAGTTTTGGTGAAGATGTAAGTGGTTGATGGTGAGCTGTGGTTGAATAATGGTTGTAATGGATAGAGGCATCAAAATAGGGTTGCTTGGCTAGTGTTCATGACGATGGAATTAGTTGCTTCAAATGATAATATTAATGGTGGAGATGAGATTGTGCTTGTTGGTTAGCTCATATTGACGGAGGAGGACTGGAATGTATTTGATGCATCATTTGAATTACACTGGAATATAGTGTGTTAAAACTACACTTGCTTCGTAACTTTCCTATTGGAGTTAAATAGAAATGAAGCTAACCTACCACATTCAACCATGGACTATAAATTTAAAGCTTATACTAAAATATAACTCAATCAACTTAGGGACCGTGGTCTAAAGTTACCAATTGAACATATGTGAATTTAACCTTACAGACAACTTTATACCATACTCTAAAGTTTGGTTATGATTTTTGTAGATAGTTCAATTTCTAGGTCATGATCTAAAGTTCATTGAACTTGTGCAAAACCTTCCAAACAATTTTAAACAAGGGCCTAAAATTTGATCAAATTTTTTAATAATAATTTAATTTTTTGACCATGGTCTAACGTTTATAGTCATGATATATTCAACTCGAATTAACTGCAGTATCTAATTGCAAAAAATAAAATGAATGTTGTTGGCATGTTCACCTAGACACTCTATGATATAATGATAATCGTGGGGCCAAAACAACATTTGTGTACCTGTAAACACAGCGGAAGGATTGTTGAACTCACCACCAAAAGAATTACCCCAAATCGAACTTTGAATCTCTTGGAAAATAAAGTTTAGTTTCACAAACTAAATGTCTTTGTTCTTGTGTGTTTTGTGAAAAGAAGAAGAGAAATCTTCACTGTTATGGAAGAAGAAAATAGATAGAAAAGGAAGAGCAAGGACCCACTTTAATTTTGTTCGTTTTTTCACCCTTCTGTAGGAAGACCAAAATAGCTTATTATAGAGGGAGAATTAACTTCTATAGGAAACTACTCAACTACATCCAAACGTGTAGTAACTTCTCCAAATAAGTAGAAGTTACTTTGTTCTCAAAATCTATCTCTTACCAAATGGGTTGGGTCATCTCATATAGAGCGACCCGGTATCCAAATTTTAATACCCAACATCTCCCACTTCGCTCATGATAGGATGGAACTCAAACCAATATCATGAATAAATAACACACTTAATTCATACAAAAAAGTAGTTTGTGCGACCTGCGAGCATCAAGAGCTATAATATAATTAAACCCTTTAAGGTTGTTTAACAACTCTAAGTAGAAATCCAATCACATGCGGAAGGGATTTACTGCTAACATGAGGATCTTATTACTCGCAGTACCCCAGACATCATTTGCTATTCCAGTAGCTATTTATCTGATCCCTCATCCTCGAAAGAGGTGAACTCGAGTTCTTGTTTAACTTTGTATCCACAATTACACCCAATACCCTCATGGTAAGCGTAATGGTCGACCTATGAATACATGTTAAATTACTAAATTTTAGTCGTCTTCCCTTTCTACTCGAATCTTTCCATTCCAAATCAACTGCTTTCCTAGACATGCACTGCATTGCCGAATCACTCATGGCTATTAGTAACATGCTAAAGTAGAAACACCGATTGGCACTTCAAGAAACAGTAAAAGGTCAAAGGGTATTCCAATAAAGTTAATGTAACTTCTTTGGGATCTCACACAATGAAGAAGCAGGGACTTATTCTTCCATTATCCCATTGGTCGATAGCACACGTGGTATGAAACACATGTTACGGTGTTCTCACCTTATATTGGCGCGTGTGTCTTATTCTTTTAATCATTCAACACTGTACAGATCTTGGTCTATACACCTTCAAATGTTTAACCCGGGTTTCTCACTTCAATAATCCTCAAACCATCTTCTCAGAGAAACTCACATCTGATTTACAAAACAAGTCATAATCGAATAGCGAAATTCGTAAGTTTTCAAGAACGACCTCTTCAAGTAAATATAACCTTGAATTATCCAAGGTTATATAAGGTCTCATCTCTTCACGATTCTTAATGCAAGAGGCAATTTATCGTGTGAGAGAGCCAATCTCGTGACTTGTTCGACACACTTTATCAACAAAACATTCATCACATGCATACGAGATATAAGCAAAATTCGAGAGTCAAATATTGATGAGCATATTATAATACCAAAGTCATTTTACAATACACTAATATGTTCATATCCTTCGCAAACCTAGAGCCATAACATGTTTCTCAAACAGGTTTCTAGATATTGCCTTTGTAAAAGGATAAGCTATCATGCTTCGCGTAGGAATGCACTGTAAATTTATATCTCCACTTGCTACTATGTCTCTTATAAAGTTATACTTGATGTCAATGTGTTTGGTCTTGCTGTGATACTTAGGATATTTTGTATATGCAATAGCCGCTTGATATCACAATATAGAGTCATGGGACCCTGAGAGTTCTTTGTAATATCCAAATGCTCAAAGAATCTCTTCAACCAAACAACTTCTTGTACTGCATACACACAAGCCACGAACTCATCTTCCATTGTTGAAAGGGTTGTACAAGTTTGTTTCTTACTTTTCCATGATATAGCACCACCATTAAGTAAGAAGGCATAACCGGATGTTGATTTTCTATCATTCCGATCACCAGCCCAATCAGCATCTGTATATCCTCTCAAGTATAAATCATTTCCACTATAACATAGTGAATAATCTACAGTTCCCTTCAAGTATCTGAAAATTCTCTTCACAACTTTCCAATGATCTCTTCCAGTATTGGATTGATACCTGCTAATCAGACCTACGACATAACAAATGTCTGGGCGAGTACACATCATAGCGTACATCAAGCTCCCGACAGCACTTGAATATGGAACTCGAGACATGTCTTCCTTTTCATTTTCAGTCTTGGGACACATTTCAAGGCTTAAAGTTTCACCTCTCGCTATAGGAATATCCATGAATTTGCAACTATTCATACGAAAATGCTCCAAATTTTCTTTATATAAGTTTCTTGAGATAGACTCAATAATTTTTTGGAACGGTCTCTTTAGATCTTAACTCCAAGGATATAGTCTGGCTCGCCCATATCTTTCATGTCAAATGACTTTGAAAGCCATGACTTGATAGTTTTCAAATACTCCAAATTGTTTCCGGCCAATAAAATATCGTCCACATAAAGAGAAAGAATTACAAACATACCATTGGACTTCTTCACATAAATGCAATGGTCTTCATTGATCATGGTGAAATCATATAAGATCACCTCCTTGTGAAATCTCACATACCATTGCCTTGAAGATTGCTTCAGACCATAAATAGATCTTTTCAATTTACAGACATTCTTTTCTTGGCCTTTAACGATGAAGCCTACAGGATGTTCCATGTAGATTTCTTCATTCAATTCTCCATTGAGAAAAGTTGTCTTCACGTCCATTTGATGTAATTCCAAATCCAAACGCGCAACAATAGCCAAAATCAAGAAAGTAAGCGAATTGAGGTAAACTTCACAACTAGTGAAAATGTTTCCTCATAATCTATTCCAGCTTCTTGAGTAAAGCCTTTTTGCCACCAATCGTGCCTTGTATCTTTATATTGACCCATCCGCTTTGTGTTTAACTTTGAGAACCCATTTGTTCCCAATGGCTCTACGCCCAGGCGGAAGGTCAACTAGAAATGTGACATCTCGTGATTCAATCTCACTAACACCTCCCTCCTCTAATTCACCAATGAACACATACCCTTTGAAGTGTTCTGAATATCTTATAAAGATACATTTCTTGCCTTTTGGACCTAATTTACCAAACTTGCTAAAAGAATCTTTTACATATGCAGCACAACCGCAAGGTCGTAAATACTTTAAGTTTGGTTTATTACCAGTCCATAGCTCAGAAGGAGTGGAAGAAACTGATTTAGAAGGCACTTTGTTCAATATGTAAGTTGTAGTCAATAACGCATCTCCCCAAAAGGGGATAGGTAAATTTGCCTGCGCCATCATGGACCTTATCATGTCCAGTAGTGTTCTATTCCTCCTTTCTGATACACCATTTTGTTGTGGTGTGTACCGAATAGTTAATTGTCTGGTGATTCCCTTTTCATTGCACAACTCTTTAAATTCTTTTGAGAGATATTCACGCCCTCTATGGGTTCTTAAGGTCTTAATCCTTTTGTCTAATTGATTCTCAACTTCATTCAAATATTTCTTAAAGCGTTCAAGTGCTTTAGATTTATGAGAAATCAAATAGACATAACCAAAGCGTGTGAAATCATCAATGAACATAATGAAATATAAAGCACCAGAACTAACCCTCACATTCATTGGACCACAGATATCAGAATGAATTAATTGCAATGGAAAATCGGCTCTCTTAGACTTTCAAAATGGTTTACGTGTAATCTTTCCGTCAAGACAATTTCACAAGTTGGCATTTCAATTTTAGAGAAAGAACCCAAATGTCCTTCCTTATCCAATCTATTCATTCGATCCTGCCCTATGTGGCCTAATCTTGCATGCCATGTAATAACATCAACATTATTGTTACTATAATAACATGCCATAATACAACGGTCAACATAATAGTTATACGTAGAAAGATTACAATATAACACAATAAAACCATCATAACAATGTCCAAAACCATAAAAAAAAAATTCTCTTGAGTAATTCTAAGACCACTACGACTAAAGTTCAAATTGAAATCTAAATCTAGAAGAATAAACACAGAGACTAAGTGTCATCGAATCTCTGGAACATACAGGACGTCATGCAACATCAAAGATCGGCCACCACGCATGTCCATTATGCAAGTGCCTATCCCTTTGACTTCAAGCTTTGCATTATTTCCCACAAATACATGCTTTGATCCAGGTGAAACTCGACGAAATTCTATGAACGCTTCTCTATCACGGATCACATGGTCGGTGGCCCTTGAGTCTACAATCCACACAAAATAAGATTCAGTTAGTAAAACAGTGCTAGAAAAATATATAGCACTAAGAGATGCATTTTTAAATGCTACCTTTCTCGGCTCAATGCACTCACGATCAAAATGCCTTAGGACTTGGCAATTGTAGCACTCCATCTTTCTCTTGTCTTTCTTCTTATAGAAATTTTTTCCTTTCTTGAAATTTGGCTTGTTTATTTTCTTGGAGGATCCTTCTCCGGTCTCCTTACCCTTTCCGTCATTTTTCCAGTTTCTCTTGCGCTTGAAGCTTGATCTCTTTGTACCACTTGATTCTACCACAAAGTCATTAGGTACAGCTTTAGCAACACCAAGCCGCTCGTCTTCAAGCTCCACATGACGGGCAACATCAAAAAACGTTTTGATGCTATCATTATGGGTCAAGTTAACCTTCACATGTTCCCAATTATTGGGAAGAGACCGAATCATTGCCTGAACCTGCTGCTCATCAGAGAGAACATGGCCAACACCTTTGAGTTGAGCAATCATATTTGACATCACTCTTACATGTTGTTTGACACTGTGATCGTGACGCTTTTTGTACGTGTCAAACTTGATTGCCAGCTGTCGAAGGCGAGTCACAGTTGTATCCCCATATGCCTCTCTTAAATGTGCCCACATGGCTTGAGCAGTAGGAAATTTCTCACATTCATGGATGAGATCATCAGCAACAGAACTTACAATAATTCCACGTACAGTGGAATCTTTCTTCTTCCAAATATTATGAGTTTCTAGATCCCTCCTGTGTTGGGCAGTGTTACCCTCCTCTGGGTGACTCATAGCATGGTTAATACTTTCAAGAGCATCTCGCTCTTCTAGTACATACCACATCTTACGACTCCAGATGTCGTTATTTTCACCATTCAATTTGTCACCCTTGTTCAAGTCAGCAATGATACTTTTCGATGCCATGTCTGCTATTAGAGACAATATTACAAGTTTAACTCATCAATATATGCTTCAGTCAATTTATGTATGTGATTACATATTTAAGTAAGTTAATTATAATATTAATTCTACATTTAGTATATAATCGAACGGTCACTACGTTTCCATTCATCATCTATATCTAAATATTTTTAATCAATATTAAAATCACTTCTTAGTGTGTTTATTTCAAGTCTCAACTCATTACAATAATAATAATAATAATAATAATAATAATAATAATAATAATAATAATAATAAACAATGTATGTAATTGGTGATACAAATAACATAATATAAATTTCATTAAGATAAAACACATAATAACATTTACATGTTTGCTAGGACATCCATATACCAATCGAACACTAACTCTTGCTCATATACGCTAAAAGGTGCACTAGGCCAAACATCATAATAAATTTCAGTTAAAATTTCACCCCAAGGCTCTCGAAGAGAGTCCGCTAAAATAGCTAATGCTTCCCAATCAGTAATTTCTACGTAATTAGCCAATTCAACTCTTTTTATCTTAAAAAGGTGTACATGTTCAGGAACGGAAACATCAGGGCCCATTTTAATTCCTTAAACTCTCTAAATTTCTTTTCTCTTTCCCTTCGTTCAGCCCTTCGATCCCTTAACTCATTTTGTCTCGCCCTTGGGACATTCCTGATGACTTTAGGATCCGAGCCTGAATCATTATAGAAATAATTCCTGCGACGACGTACCCTTCTACGTTGTGCCCTTCCTTGACTTTGAGAACTCCCACTTGGAGTAATTCGAACTTGTCCCTGTTCAGCCATATTTGAAATAGGACCAAGGAAACAATAAGAATGGGTACAACCATCCAATGTGACAACATATGTCATAATAACTCGTAGAAGTACATCGATGTAAGGAATTAATGTTAAACTAATTTTCTATATTAAGTAGATAAAAAACTCACTTTTCCCGTTCCAAAAAAAAAAGTGAAAGCATATATGAGAACCGTATGCTTATGAACCAAAAACACAAATTTCACATGCCTAATTCAAAGCCAAAAAGTCTCATACAAAAGGTATTTCAACCAGATAATTCAATAGTCTGGTGAGTGCATTCAATGATCATATATTCCTTATTTGTTTTGCTTTGGCTTTATACTAAATACATGCAGAATCATCAAGATACATATACATATGGCAGACGAAAAAAAGAAAAAGGAATAAGATGTACAATTTCTGAGATGCTTCTTCTTTAACTATTTTCGATATAATGCAAAATTATTCATAGGCATCGTAAAAACTTTTAAAGAAGCAAACGGCAAACTATATACTCCCTTTATTTTGTTTTATTTGGCAACGTCATTGTTTGCCAAATAACTGTTCGTCTCTCATTTCAAGACATTCTCGTGCATAGTTTCTGATTTACAGTCGTTTCTTCATACTTTTCACCCAAAAAAAATTTGGAACAAACAACAACAAACAATGATTGGAGGCGAACTTTTTCAACAGAGTTTTCTATTGTTCCATGTTTTAAAGAAACAAGAAATAACGTTGGCTCTGATGCCAATGATAGAATAATAATCGTGGGGCGAGAACAACATTTGTGTACTTGTCAACGCAGCGGAAGGATTGTTGAACTCACCACCAAAAGAATTGCCCCAAATCGAACTTTGAATCTCTTGGAAAATAAAGTTTAGTTTCACAAACTAAATGTCTTTGTTCTTGTGTGTTTTGCGAAAAGAAGAAGAGAAATATTCACTGTTATGGGAGAAGAAAATAGATAGAAAAGGAAGAGCAAGAACCCACTTTAATTTTGTTTGTGTTTTTTTTCAACTTTCTGTAGGAAGATCAAAATAGGTTATTATAGAGAGATAATTAAATCTTATGGGAAACTGCTCGACTATACCCAAACGTGTAGTAACTTCTCCAAAGAAGTTACTTTATTCTCAAACTCTATCTTTTCCCAAATGGGTTGGGTCAGCCCATATAAAGCGACCCGATATCCAAATTTTAATACCCAACACTCTAAAATTTACATGTAAAAATAAAAAATCTAAGAAAACAAATTTATAAACTTGTTTCAGCTGAAACAAACGTGCACATGAACATCAGACGTTAGTCAGTTTGTTTTTTGGAATATTAGCAAATCATGAATCTTACGTTCTTGTGATCAGTTATTAGATTAAGCAATTGAATATCGCTAGCTATGCAAGACAAAAATTTATATGTAATAATCAAGTTGATCTAAAGTTGGTCCAAAGAAGAAGGAAGAAGAGCACCTCTATAATGGCACGCGATGCAAAAATATAAAATTTAGTGTCATTTACTAAACATCTAGTGAAATTTTTACTTTTAATCAAAACTCCAAATAACTAGCAGCGAACCAAGACTAGTGGAAAATTCCTATTGCTTTTGACACCTTTACCTGGGCGCAGTGTGCACAATTGATACAAAACAGTCGCGTGTCACTGGAGCATAGGGGAGGGCATAAAATCCGAAAAACTGAATTTCGATTCGAACCGAATTAATTTAGTATTTTGGTTTCGATTTTTTCGGTATTTCGATTTATTTCGGTATTTCGGTATTTCGGTTCAGTAAGTATTAGGTTTTTGATATATATATATATTTTTTGAATGATCGAGAAATTCGTCTGGGGCCGATCCTTTGGACCAACCGCAGCCTTCGAAACTCGGTAGATAATGGGCCGCACCTTTACCCTTCTCCACTTAAATATCAGGCTTTGTTTTGCATGGTGTGGGGGCTTGAACCTGTGGCCTAAGACACAAATCCACCATCCTTTGCCACTTGAGCTAGGCCCTGAGGACAAATACCGAAATAGTTTAGTCCAAGTCCAACTTTATTTTTATTTTTTAGCCCAATAACTTTAGGCCCACACCTCAAACGTCCAAAACCCCTAATTCTCTAATTCCTTACCCTTAGGCTTTAGCAAGGTTCCACCAAACAGATTAAGAATTTCTAGAAATTTTGGAGCATAGATAAAAAGTGTATACTGTATAGGCAATCAACTATCTTTGGCATTGAGCTTGAATGGATTGTTCAACTATCCTTCTTTTTGCTTTAGGATAAAGTATGGCTTTATAGTAGAGGCATAAAAGAAACTGTTGCTTTTTACGTGTAAGTTGTAATACTTAGGTGCAACTTTTTCTCTTGTATTAGCCAATAGTATTATAAGATTGCTTCCGTGCACTACCTCTGTGTTTAGTCAAATGCTAGTAAATAATACCAGTTGTATTGGTTTCAAAATTTGAAACGTATCTTTTCAACTCTAAGAGCTACATATTTGAATAAGCACAAGCCTTATAACATAGATTTGGTTTAAATCGAAACTGTACCGAACCAAAATAAGAACCGTATCGAAATATTTTGGTACGATATTTGGTATACACAATTGATAAACCGAATATCGAAATACCGAACCAAAGTACCGAATGCACACCCTACTAGAGCGTAACAAGAACCGGCAAAGTTAACTCTCCGACTTTTACGGTCGAATTAGGATGTATTTGGTACGAAGGAAATTATTTTTCATGATTTTTTTTTTATGAGAATTGTTTTCATAGAAAATGCTTTTTATGAAAATGTTTTCATGGAAAATGAGTGGTTTTATCACTTATATTTCTTTGTTTGGTTGGTGGGTGAAAATATTTTTCCGAAAAATACTCTTTTTCTTGCAATAAAAGAAAATACTTTTTACTACATCATTTGTTGACATGAAAGAAAATAGTTCTTTTGTATCATGAAAAGAAAGTATTTTTTTGTTAAATGAAAATAAAACTTTTTTATATCGTGAAAAAAAAATACTCATTTGTTGAAAAAAAATACTAGAAAAGAAAGTATCATTAATAATATTTCTATTTAGGATGGGGTTGGGGGTGGGGGGAGGTGGGGTTGGGAGTGTAGGGGTGGATTGGTAGGGTCTAGTGGGAATGGGGAATGGATGAAGGTTGGAAAAGACTTTTGGAAAATGTTTTCCCTTCTCTTGATAGAGAAGACATTTTCATCCAATTGAAGGAAAATGAGTTCATGAAGAAAATATTTTTTAAAGCATTTAAACCAACCAAACATGAGAAAATTGAAAAACATTTTCCGGAAAATATTTTTCTTCATATCAAACACACCCCTAGTCTAAACTTTTTATTGTTCTAGACTTGATTAAATATATATACACATATATACACATTATATAGAAAATAATTATTGTATTCGTCTAAACTTTGTTACATATAAACTTTGTTATTATATATAAATTGTTGCACCAAATTGTATTAAAATTTGTCAAATTTGAAGTTCTAACATGATCATTATTGACCGTTGGCATTTGGGAGGAAGAGATAATGAGGAGAGGAGAGAGGAAATAGGACATATGGGTAACTAAGGGTGTGTTTGGTACGAAAGGAAAATATTTTTCGAATTTTGTATTTGGTTGGTTTAAATGTTTTGGAATATATTTCCTTATGAATTCATTTTCGTCTAATTAAAGGAAAATATTTTCCTTATCAAGACAAGGGAAAATATTTTTCAAAAATCCTTCTCAACCTTCCCCACACCCCTACACCCACCCACCTAACCCCACCCAATGCCTACCCACTCCACCCCCTCTCGCCATAGAGTTTTTTTTTCAAATTTCAGTTTTTTTCGTCACACCCACACTACAACCCCTCCTTCGCAATTTTTTTTACTTTTTTTTTTTTTTGTAATTTCAAATTTCTGTTTTGTTTATTTTTCTTCATCACCCACCCCTACCCCCATCCTTGCACAAAAAAAATTTCACACTTTTTGGTAATTATCAAATTTCTTTTTTTTTTTTGTGCAACACCCACCCCTTTGTCCCCCTCCCCTGCATAAAAAAATCACTTTGTTTGTAATTTTTAAATTTCTATTTTTTTGTGCAACACCCACCCCATTGCCCGCCCTCGCAAAAAAAAAAGTAATTTTAAATTTTTATTTTTTTCGTTTTTCTTTATCCCCTACGGATTCTTTTTTTAATATCTTGAGTTTTAGTTTTTTCATCTTTCGGTTTACATGTTCGGAATTTTACAAGTTCCAATGTTATGAGTTCGGAGGTTTATGTGTTTGGAAGTTTACGAGTTTAGAAATTATAAAGTTTACGGGTTCAAAATTTTACGGTTTTGAAAGTTTAGTAGTTCAGAAATTTATGAAATTTGTGGGTGCGAAAAGTTGTTGGTTCAAAAGTTTATGGCTTCATGTTTATTGTATCTAAATTATTTATGAATACTCTTGAGAAGTTATTTTCCTTAACTTGCGTACCAAATACCGAAAAATGAATAAGATTACTACTTGTTTACCAAGAAAATATTTTCTTGAAAAATACCAAACACACCCTAAATCTCTTAATTGAAGGCTTACTCGCTTAATTAAAGAAGATTAACTCACTAATATATTCAAATTATAAAAATAATTCAGTTTATTTTAATAATTAGTGAACTTTAAACAAGGTAAAATAATTTGTATTTCGTGTATATATATACTTCCTCCGTTTCAATTTAGATGAGGTGTTTTGACTCGACACGAAGTTTAAGAAAAAGAAAAGACTCTTAAAACTTGTGATTTTAAAAGTTTAACGAATAAAAGCTTTGTAGGACTATAACATTTTTGTGATTATAAAAGCTTCTCATTAAGAATATATATAGATAAAATCAAGAGCTTAAAGTTAAATTATTTAATGTGTCATGTTAAAAGGAAAGTACATTGTCTGATTCGAAATTAAGGGAGTAAAAAGAATTCCATTAAAAACCATATAATTCATAAATTTCAAAACCCACCCCGTTCCGACTCCCAATGTGCATACCTAAAAACCAATCTTCGTCACACCCACTTTTCTGGCAAAGTGCCAGCACCTCAATCCCACCACAATCTGCTTCCTTTCCCTAAAAATTCAGTTAAATTTACTTGTTCTTGATTCTTTGCTGTTGTTTAGATAAAGAGTATTTTACTATGGCTTTCAATATGGAGTCTTTGGCTGAGGCAACTTCTGGTGCGGTAGGATCTTTGCTAAGCACCACTATATTATATCCTTTGGATACTTGCAAGAGCAAATATCAAGCTGAACTTCGAGCTCATGGGCAGGCCAAATATAGGTCTGTGTTTTATTTTCTTGCCTTACTTTCTTTATCTCTGTTTTCAATTGTTGTTTTAAAGGGAAAATGGGGGAGGGGATTGCACGGGGAATCGAACCTTCGCCAACAATTTTTGATCGTCTCGGTTTTTTTTAATTAGTGTAGTTATCTGTCATATAATATGTTGGACAGTATGACTTTTCATTGATTGTTCAGACAATTGATCATATTTTTGGCAGTCAGCCTACACAACTCTCCCCATTTAGGGGGACTTGGGATGTTGTTACATTTATATTTGGTCCTGTATATTGAAGTGAAATGAGTCTGAATAGAGCAGAACGAATGTGGCGGTTTATATAGCTGACGCAATTAGTTTGAGATTGAGGTGTAGTTCATTAAATTGGTTAGTTTATTGGTAGGTTTTTATTCAAGGGTTGGAGATCGGATATACCAACGGAACATGTAATGGATATTAGCCTTATGGCTCTTTCCTGATGCGATAATGGAACATGTAATGGATATTAGCCTCATGGCTCTTTTCTGCTGGAGGTTCCTTTTTTTTTTAAAAAAACATTTAAATATAGAGTACTTTTGAATAATTTTCTAACTGTCCTAGAAAAGTATAATTAGGAGAAGGGTTTGTTCCTGATGTATTTTGATTGCAAGGTTTCGTTGGGTTCTGATGGAGTGATAATGTTTAAGTGGAATAGGTTTGGATCTTAATCCACATTTTATATCACCTGTCAACCTTTTTGATGCCTGAAGTAGAGCTCATTGCTGAGGACTTTTAAGACTTTCGAGCTCTCCGCAGGTTAAATCTGAAATATTGAGCCTCAGTGGTGAGAGGATAAACAAGGGGGGTAGTATTACATGAGATTGGAACTGAAAAGCACCAAAGGAGAAGGTTGTCAAGCAAGGCATTTGAGGATATAAACAGCATGGTATCTGTTTAAGAGTTGAGAAAGATGTAGCAGGTTAGAGCTTCTGGTCTCCAACATTAGGTTAGCCATTAAGTTATAAATTCTTCTTCATCTCCATTCCGATGTCTGATAGACTGACAGTGTGAACCTTTATCGATATTACATCATCAGCTCTCCAAATCAGAAGGAGGTTGGACTGGAACTAGTGCTTCTTTGGAAGCTCAAGGATAAGCTGCTAGCGGGATTCCATGATGTCCTAGCCAACCGGTGGTTTGGCGGAGGGGAAGATTGGCAGAAAGTCAACACATAATAAAGGAGAAATTATCTCATAGGGTTGCCAAAGCCATTGAATAAGATGTTACTAATTACTAATTACATGGAGAATGCTTGGAGGAAATCATTCATAAACATGGGCGAGCATGACTGTGTGACTCCTTCAGAAATAGCAAAAACGAATATATAGGTATCTGTGTATGCATTTTTTTTTAATGACGGTAGTGTTCAGGCCAGCTTGCACACACCTCGACTATTCCACCAGGTATGTTATCTCACACCAGCACTAATACCGGGTAACTCTGGCAAAGCTTAGGCAAATGGGAAGAAATCACCCTTTTTTCTTTGCCACTTCTGAGAATCTGTGTATACATTTTTGAAGTAAACTGTTTGAGGGGAATCGTCTCCATTTTACCCATAATTAATATATAGATTTAATGGTCAATTTCTGAATTGATAAAGAATGAAATGTAATATCAACACTTTTCTAACACAGAAATATGCCTTTGATGCACTTTTTAAGAGAAATCTATTGTTTCGAAAGATGATAACTTCTTATATTCAAAAGAAATCGTAATCTGAAACCAAAGAAGACCAAGTTGCCAAAAGTATTTTTGGCATTGCTTATTGAGACTCTTTCAAAGTACCTAACTTGGAAAGAGCTCAAAACATTCAATTAAGAATTCTGACTTGGTGATCGGTTTGAGTTTCTAGCGAAAGCTAGAGTGCAAAAAGCTCCTTAACTGTCACCCTTAAGGAATTCACATGCCACATGATTCAGTTTAAGGAGTTATTATCAACANGGGGGGGGGGGGGGGGGATTGAGGCCTACATATGTTTACGAGGATTGTCTCTAGAGTAATGGTTAAAGAGATTCAAGGTTAGTATGAGATTTCATGTTCCAATCCTGTTAGCACCATTGCGCTACCTTTACTGAATCCAATTAGTGAAAATTCTAGGTCTGCCCCTGATTGTCAAATGGTGGTCAAAATCACAACCCAAGAGGTCCCTCCCATATTAGATAACATGTGGTGTTTTATGTGAACACCTTCATACATCGAGATCTCCGGATACCATTTGTGCTTTTGGCACATCTTGTGGTCAATTAGGATTTTAGCTACAAGAGAACAAGTCCATTTCTATTGTTAGTAGTCGTATATACCATCGGTACACAAGATGCATGTTTTTGTGTACAAGTGGAGTTGTTTGACCAAAGAAATGGTGCTTAAAGTACTCCTGATTGAGCGTTAAATGTGGCAAAAAGCTACACATGAAAGATAAATATGTCTCCTCTAGCCTAAGTTGCTCGGACACGGCTGCGGGTGTCTGACACGGGTGCGGATCTTGAGGTCTGATCTTAAGATGTAAATTTTAAGATTCGGGGATACGGATCCTAGTACGGATACGGGTGTGGGGATCCGACTAAAAATAATTAAAATAAATAAAATTCTCTCTAATTTATGAGAAATTTTGTGGAATACTTACGTATAGCTTGTAAAGTGTGGATTTCCTTTTTATTCTCAAGTTGTAGATAAGTAAGATATGCTATTTTCTTCAAATTTACCCTAATTTTAGTTTTGATTTCGGCAATCAAATTGTATCTCGTCTCGAATTTTTCTGTCTGTCGTGGTCAAAGTACCCAAAATTGTTTGACCAGATCCGGTACGGATCCCATACCCACACCCATACTAGTGTCGTGTCGACACGGGTGCGGCACCTAAACTACCATATCGGAGCAACTTAGCCTCTGGCTATTGATCCTTTACATGTATAGATCTCACCACTCATTCTTTATATTTCAATGCAAATTATGTTGGATGCCGATTCTTAAGAACTGATTTGCACTACATTCTACAGGAAGATAAAAAGAAGTGTCAAAAAGTTTATTTTGTCTTAAATTGGAGGATTTCCTTGAGATACCTGACATGAAAGAAACTTTCATAAAAATAGTAGTACCATTATTTTTCAAAAGTAACTGTTATTCTTCTCAACCGTTGTACCTTCAGATGCCTAGATTGCACATTTGTTCCTCTTCATAGCAAAGCATTTGATCTAAATATGATTTGATCGGAGTTAGAGTTGACGCGCGATAACTCCCCAATTTGTAGAACTCCCACCTTTCTATGGATTTGGTAGAGCGTATATATGAAATGCCAATTATGGACCAGCTTGACTTCATAAAATTGGAGGCAGAATGTGGACTGAACAGATTATCCAGTAGATTAGTCGAGACACCGACATATCTTTAAAAAAAGGCAGAGGCAGTGGTCGCTTGTGTGCACTATGCACTAATTAGGTGGATCTACTTTAAGAGACTCTCACAATGCAACAATGTATCTTGAGGGGCTGCTAATGCTCTCCAGGAATCTTCTTTGTCTCCCATAAACATGAGGTGTTCTAGGCTAATGTGCATTTTTTCCTTAAACACTGCATGGTGTGAGCTTTGCATTATGCAATTTGTAAACTGAACCAGGTTTTAGCTCATAAAAAGATAGGTTGATAAATCGATCCTTTTCCAAAAAGATATATAAAATAGATATAATGTTTATTCCGTCTATACTAAATTCTTCATCAAACCAATTTCTCCCTCATGTATGTGCATATACATGCATGTATGTATCCATATAGACATATCTGGTAGCGTCCCTCCCACTATTTCCTGCTTAGCTCTGTCCCACATTGTGGTAATCAGAGGTGGACCCAGGATTTGAAGGTCGGGGTGCACTTTTGGATTCGACCAAAATCTGCTTTGTATAGGATACCTACTACTTATATATCATAATTTTCTAAAGACATACATATATACATGCATGGAAGTTTTATCGAATTTTATGGGTGCCGGCGACCCTCTCGGTATAGCATAGGACATAGGTCCGCCCCTAGTTGATTGTAAGTGTTTTTTCATTCCATGGTGTTACTTTTGTTAAAGAAATTTGTTCTCTCTTCATTGTTTTTTAAAATATCTCTAACGGATGTACCCAAGTATGAGTAGTAACGTGATTGCATGAGCTCTTTTGAAGGCCTCGTGGGAAGCATTGGTGTTTTGTTTCATCTGTGTTTCTGTCTGCTGTGGAAATTTTGATTTCAACCTGAAATTGAATCAGTAAATTTGCTTTGTTTTCTCTTTATAATTTTTATACTTTGATCTAACTGATTTATTCTTTTTGTTTTTAGCTTGGTCCCTCTATCCTGACTTAATAAGGAATGACGATGATATCTGAAGGCCCTGGAACTGGTTACTTAAGACTTGGAAAATATTTTCTTTTAAATGAATAGTGGCAATTCTAATTGAAGATTAATGGACTTAGCCGTTTAGTTTACTTTCTTATGTGTCTTATATTGATTATTATTCGTTCAATAGGAATCTGATTTGAGAAATATTTACTTAGTTCACTATTACCTAGCTTGTAGCCTATGATTCTCTCATTCTACAAAAATGTGAATATAGAAGCTCTTGATGTGACAATCGATCTGCTTCATGTGCAGGAATACCCTTGATGTCTTGTTAGAGGCCATTTCTTCTCGGCAAGTTCTTTCACTCTACCAGGGTCTTGGGACAAAGAATGTGCAGTCTTTTGTTTCATCTTTTATTTACTTCTATGGATATGACTTCTTCAAGAAACTATACTTGAAGAGAAGTGGATTTAAATCCATCGGAACAAGAGCTAACTTAGTAATTGCTGTTGTAGCTGGAGCATTTACAGTCATAATAACCCAGGTGAATCATAATTGGCAGTTCTAACATGACTAGACTTGACTTTAATATTCTCAGTATTGAAGAGAAGGTTGCCTGCAATTAGCCAACTTATGAAGTTTTGGTTATCTGAATTGCTCTGCTTTTAAAGCTCTAATGGCCTGCTTCCAGGCCTAGTTGAAACTGCAAAAGGAACGGTTATTTCCCTCGTGTAGTGCACATTCTTTTATCATTGCCTTTAAAGGGTGTGCCTCTGGAAGCTGGTTATGCTAAAAGTAGGCTGCATGCTTCTGTTGATGATTAGAACTCAAACGTGCTTCATGCATGTCGTTCTCTTTCCATAGAGTATTATCTGTTGGTCTTCTTAAATCATTGAGACCTCATACATTTATAGCTTTTGTAGAGAAAAAAAACCTTGATTTCTTACTTATCACAATGAAAACATTGATTTCTTCGATAGCTGCATAATCAATCTTTCTGTTAAGACAGCATACTTCCCGTTGTCTTTCACTTGAATGGTCTACACTTGTAAGTACTTTTGTTTCTGTTAAGGTTTCTTTTTTATTCTGTTCTTCCATTGATCTGAAGTTTTACTCTGTTATTGCAGCCTCTGGATACAGCATCTTCAAGAATGCAAACAAGTGATTTTGGGAAATCCAAGGGATTCTGGAAAACCCTCTCGGAGGGCACTTGGAGTGAAGCATTTGATGGTCTAGGAATATCTATCATTCTTACTTCAAATCCGGCAATTCAGGTATTTGCATGTTTTACTTTCTGATGTGAGCCAACTTATGATAGAAATTATATTCAGTGATATCAGTGAATGATAGAAATTATATTCAGTGATATGAGTGAATAATTTCCAGTTGCAATATATGGTGTTGTGCAGTACACGGCCTTTGATCAATTTAAAGCAAGAATGCTGAAGGAGAAGATGAAAACCAAACGAGGGGTGGAATCGTCTCCAGAATCTCTTTCTGCTTTTTCCGCTTTCATATTGGGGGCAGTCTCAAAATGTTTTGCCACCTGCATCACATACCCATTGATAAGGCAAGATTCCATTGAGCAATTCTTGCTCAAGCAATTACCTTTCCCATTTTACACTTCCACTCTTTTGATACCATATTAAGGAGTTTCTTCCTTGGAATATCTCTTTTATGTTTTGGATGTGATCCTGTGTTGATAAACTTGTCTGACCAAATGCACTGTTTAATCTTTTTCTGCAACCAATGCCAAATAGAACAATGTATGCTCAGTTGTATCTAACATGTAGAAGGACACTTGAATATCTGTTTTTTTCCTATTGGTAATTACCTAATCAGACATATTTTTGCTCTAAAATTGGAATATGAGTTATCAAGATTCAGTTGGGCATTAATTGGATTATCGGACTACATTTGACATCTTATTCCTGCTATAAATCTAGCATGTTGATGTCTTCCCTTTCTTCTAGCATCAACATAAACTTACTCATATGCCCCGGGTATAGGTGTAAAGTCATGATACAATCTGCTGAATCCGAAGAAGATGGGGAGGATGAAGCCGAGTTAAAAGCCCGAAAAACAATCTCTGGATCCCTTCGTGCCATATGGAAAAAGGAAGGGCTAATGGGATTCTTTAAAGGGTTACAGCCTCAGATCCTGAAGACCGTTCTAAGCTCAGCATTGCTGTTAATGATAAAGGAGAAGATCTCAAAAACCACATGGGTTTTGCTTTTAGCAGTGAGGAGACATCTGTTCCTAACAAGGGCCAGACTAAAGAGCTCATGAAATTCTCTTAGAAGAACTGCTGCATCATTCAAATGCAACAATGCATATTAGCTTGTAGGGCCTTGTTTGAGACGTCGAGCGACCTTTGCACGGATAAAATGTTTCATCTAATAGTGTAATTTTCTTTTAGTTCTCCTGTTATAATGTTGTTCTTTATATAATCTTTGTATTTCTTATTTCTGTATACAATATTTACAATCTTCTGGCTGTGTCTATTCTGTTATAAATAAAGTGAATGCATGTGGCTGTATTTAATCCATCCATACATTTTATTCAATCTACTACTTGGATAGAGGTACCTATTAATTCTTTCGATGTATCTAGTGAATTTTGAATGTATTTTGCAAACTATAAATAGGGTACCTTTTGTCCATGGAAGAACACATTTGAATACTTGATGAAATAAGAAAAGTTCCTCCTCCTCGCTACTGTCTATTTTTTGGTTTTATATTGCTCTATTTGTATTAATTTTACAATACGTTATCAGCACGAGTCTCTTACCAACTGAGATTATCTGCTTCAGCTGGATTTTATCTTTTTAAAGTGTTGGTTAATCTTTTCTACGGTTCAGGTACACTTTCATTTGCTTATACCGTTTTATGGACCTTCTTATTCTAGCTAACAATTAAATTTTATATATTACTACATGCATAACTTAAAGTGAACTTATAGTAATATTAACTTTGTCATGAAACTGAAAGATTGCGTGTAATAGTGCTCCCGAATATGTGTCATATAAATATGATGGATAATTACATAGAATATGGTGCCAATGTGCCATCTGGTGTTCTGCTTCTTGTTTGCATTAGAGATAACTTTTGGTTTAGAATTATTTGAACTTTCAAATTAGTAACTTTGATGTGCATGCTTACATCTTCTAAAAGGATAAAGATGATTACATCTTACTTTGACCAATTACTAGGGTATTACTTACATATTCTTCATCTTCTCGTTATAAGCATACTAACGTAAAGATGAACACCTTTTTAACAGGGACTTAAATGTCTATTGAATCTAATTATGTATTTGCATGTCACGACCCCAAATTCAACCAGTCGTGATGGCATTTAACCCAACCCGCTAACAGTTCCATTAATAGTCAATACAGTTCTAATAAAATAAAAGTGAACAACAAATGATATAACTGAGTTCCATACAATATCCCAAAACTGGTAATATAAGTCATGAGCTGCTAAGATTGGATTTTTGCAAAAACTGATGTGAAATAAATACAACTTCTGTTTGAAATGTACATGAACAAAATTCAGTGTTAAATCCGGAAGACAGGTACATCTTCAGTGTCAGCTCCCGTCATCCACCGCATCTCAGCTCCAAGATCTATACGTAAGGTACAAAAGTGTAGTATGAGTACAAGTGACCCTATGTACCCAGTAAGTATCTTGACTAACCTTGATGAAGTAGTGACAGAGCTTTTTAGTTGAAAGATACTCATAGATATAATGTGTGTAGTAGAATTGCAATAGAAACAATGCTACAACTTAATAGAAAAGAGTCCAATGGCCTCTCTTCTACTTAAATGAACGTCAAACTATACATACTCTCAGCTTTACTTCTCAAGGAATCTACGACCACATTCACCTTGTAGAATGATAAAGAATAGTAATATCATAGTCCTTCAATAACTCAATCCACCAATGTTTCCTCAGATTAAGATCCCTCTGCTTAAACAAATGCTGCAAACTGTGGTGATCGGTGTAAACCTCACACGACACTCTGTAAAGATAATGTCTCCAGATCTTGAGAGCAAGAACTATTGCAGCCAACTCCAAACTGTGCATAGGGTAATTCTTCTTATCGGGCTTCAACTAACGTGAAGCATAGGAAACAACTCTCCCCTCCTGCATCAATACACAACCCAATCCAACGCGTGAAGCATCACAATACATAATGTACATCCCTGAATTGGAAGGCAAAACCAACAGTGGTGTTGTAGTCAATAAGGTCTTGAGATTCTTAAAGCTCGCCTCGCAATCACCAGACCGTTGGAATTGAGCACCCTTCTTTGTCAATCTAGTTAAGGGAGTTGCAATAGACGAGAAGCCCTCCACAAACCGACGATAATATATTGATAGCCCCAAGAAACTCTTGATCTCAGTCACTGTAGTAGGACGAGGCCAATTCTTAACTGCCTCGATCTTCCTGAGATCCACCTTAATTCCCTTACCTGAACAAAATGCCCCAAGAAAGCCAGAAAAATCTCACTTGGAGAACTTAGCATATAACTTTTGTTCCCGCAAAGTCTGAAGCACTATCCTCAAATACTGCTCGTACTCCTCCATGCTACGCGAGTAGATCAATATGTCATCAATGAAGACAACGAAAATGAGTCAAAATATGACCTAAACTCAATTCATCAAATCCATAAATGTCGTCGGGGCATTAATCAAGCCAAATGACATCACTAGAAACTCGTAGTGCCCACACCTAATTTGGAAAGTCATCTTCGGAATATCAGAAGCATGAATCCTCAGTTGATGATAAGAACACTCTAGAACCCTAAAGATGATAAAAAAAGTCATCAATGTGCGGCAACAAATACCTATTCTTGATGGTGATTTTGTTCAGCTGGAGGTACTTACTGCCCATCTGTATACTCACATCCTTCTTCTTCAAAAATAATACCAGTGCACCATGAGGTGACATACTCAACCCGACGAATCCCTTCTCAAGCAACTCCTGAAGCTTCTCCTTCAACTATCTCAACTCCATTGGAGTCATACGATAAGGCATAGTAGAAATCGGGTGGGTGCCTAATGCCAAATCTATGCTGAAATCGATATCACGATCCGTTGGCATGCTTGGTAAATCACTAAGAAATACATAAGAAAACTCCCACACCACATGAACTAATCTATCTTGGGAGTCTGCGCAGCAGTATCTCAAACAAAGGCCAAAAATGGGGCAAACAACCCTTCTCACCCATATGCCGAGCCTTCTAGAAAGAAATGACCTGACTAAATGTACCAATAGATGAACCTCTCCACTCCAACCTAGGCAACTTTGGCATCGCCAAGGTAACAATCTTGTCATGGTGATTGAGAATGGTATGGTACAGAAACAACCAGTCCATGTCCAGGATGACCTCGAAGTCAATCATATCGAGCAATAGAAGATCTGCTCTAGTCTCATACCCAAAGAAAGTCACTACATATGACTGGTAAACCCGATCCACAACAACAAAATCACCAACTGGCATGGACACATATACATAAATACCCAAGGACTCACGTGATACATACAGATAAGAAGCAAATAGAGAAGAGAGATAGGAATAGGTAGACCCTGGATCAAATAGTACTGAAGCATCTCTATAGTGGACTAAAATAATACATGTGATCCTCCATCGGAAGCTACTGCCTCTGGTCTTGCTGGAATGACATAGAATCTAGCCGGAGCGATACCTGACTGGTCTCCACCTCTAGGGCGACCCCTAGCCACTTTCCCTCTACCTATAGCCGACCGGATGAGTAGTGCAGCAATTGGTACAGTAATCATGGGCTGATGGTCTTACTGCACTACCTTACTCCAAAGTCTGGGACAAAACCTCTTCACATGACCCAACCCCCCGCACTCGAAACATCCTTTCAGAGAGGATAATTGCTGACTCTAGGTCTGATCTTGATAACCTGAATACCCACTGGAGAAGCCATGTATAGCTGGAGGATGGTAGGTGCTCTCTGGAATAGTGCTGAAGTAAGGTCGTGCTGGAGCGACCCGAATAGGTTATGATGTTGAATGCGTGGGCCTGCTAGGATGGCCCCTCATGAACTGACCTATGCCCCCAGATGGGGCTCCACTAAATCAACCAGAATATCGAGGTCGCTTATCCCTCGACATGAACTCTCTACTCTGGTTGCGGATACGATCAATCCTCCGAGCTATCACCACAACTTAGAAGTACGAAATCCACATATCTGCCTCTCGGGCCATAGAAACCTGGATTTCATGGTGTAATCCTGCAATAAACCTCCGCACTTTATCTCCATCTGTGTAGAGTAAGTGTGACACCGTGACATTGGGAGGCGTGGCTGGCACCCGGTGTCGTACTGGCCCGAGAGAACCACTATGTAACTCATGATCATTCGATGAAAATAGAGCACATGTAGGCTGACTTAGCTGAACTTATTCTTCCAGTAACTATCATGGCCAACATGGACACAACTCATAATGTATAATTGTAAGTGGGAAAACGTTATCAGTGAACTATCGCACTCAAAAAATGAATTACACGGGCCGTCAAGCCCTCTGACATACTGTACATAATGAACTTGTGTCTGTTAAGCCTCTAAGAGTAATTGATTTCAAGTGATGGTCGGGACAAGGATCAAACCTACCCAAAGGTATATATACATAGGACAATTTGACACTCTCTAGACTCAGGTGTACTGGATACCTGAACCTGCACGCATGAATGTAGTATCCCGACGATGGGACATTAGTACAAAGAAATGTACTAAGCATGTAAGATAAATAATATATGAATAACTTAATTGAAACTAAACTGACATGTATATATGATATACTGAAAGAAATCTGGAGGGTCAATGAGATCTGGGAATCATACTTACCTTATTCTGACTCGTAACATATCTAAGTATTGAATTATCCAACTTACATTACAAAGGATGTAGATTGAAAATGGAAGGCTCCATTGGCCGGGAACATATAATGTCGTATATACATGTAATTCGTGTCATGATATACCTGAACTTGTTCCCATATGCTATATGTACTGTAAACCATCATTTTATGGAACTACATCTATAACATTCTTCAAGCCATCATACCTTATATCTGAATACTTACCTCAGACAAATCAAACATCTCTAGTGCTACACTGAAACATAAAAGTGGCACTTACGCGTTTCATAAGAGACCGTCCGTAAGGCTCACTCATAAACAAGAATAACTAATGGCTCGTACGCGTAACATAGTAGATTGTCCTTACGGCTCATAATATTGAGGTCTGGTTATACGTGCAACTGAGACCGTCCATAACCAACCTTCATTATGCACCTATGCATTCATTGACCCTCCATATGGCTTCATTGTACACCTACGCGTTCATAGCTCGTCCATAGGGATAATGTCTTATACATATTCATTTCACATCACTCATGCATACATAATTCAATCATCAATAGATAAACTCATATTCTTAAACATACAAGTTCGTGATTAACTCGTTACAGTAACCAATCCTTATTCCTTATCCACTTTATACATCATCCTTCGTATTCTATATTATTTAGCCATAAAGAACATTGTAACTATTTTTAAATCACACTTCTATCCTTATTTCACTTCATGGCTCATTTATGGGGATTCCATGATTCTTTCTACTTATAACTATGTAATATTCNTATATATATATATATATATATATATATATATATATATATATATATATATATATATATATATCTATTCATCAATACGTAACAAGAGTTGCGGGATTTACGCTCTATCAACTTATATTCTTATTGCTAAACTTATCATATTCTATAATTTATTACTCCATAGATAACGTATATCGTCTCTTAATATCACCCTCATATATGATCAACCTTATTTAATTTGAGAGGAACGTAACTATCCTTGTGGGTCTTTATCCGTTTCGTGAACACAAACGTGTAATTATTGGAAGTTGTGCCATTCCTTAGGTCAAAACATTCTTATCATTCTGTAGCTATACATTATGCTACCTTCTTGAACTATTTGTATATAAATATCCCTCATTATGCAAACACTCTATTACGTCTGATTCGTTAGACCATTCACTCGTAATGTTTAATTAACATCTAGATGTCTTGTTACATATAAAAGACAAGAACCTTTCAGAAGGCTCTTATTACTCCTTAAGAATATGAGAAACTCCGATCAACACAATCCATTTCAACATTCGTATGACTATATTCGTGAACGGACCTTTATCGTCTCTATAGTACGTATACAAAGCCTCATCCCCTTGAATTATTTATAAGTGCAACATAACTTATGGAATCATGCCAAAGAAAATAAAGGGAGACCTTACATACCTCAAAATATCCCGTCCAATCCTCAAGCTAACTCAACCTGCAGCTCCTGTGTCTACAAGCAATGAACAATACTTTCGTCACAATACGAATGCCATAACTTATCGCATTTGAATGGCACACTTTATTCTATGATAAAACACAAAGAACATACCATGTTATACGACTTCCCACAAGTTAAAACAACCAACAACAACCCAAACAATATCAAAATACTCATAATAAGCCTTTCAAAATAGTTTAACAATCCCGACGAACGACAAACTCAATTTGTGACTAAACAACTATAGTCTTAAACCCCTTCTTCCTTCCAGAATTTATCAATAATATTAACCGACACATATTAAATTATCCCTACTAATTTTCAGCCACAATAAACTTTAAATGACCCCATAACATTCCCACAAGTTCAGAAACTCAAAACTTAATTTTCAGATTACTAAAACACGTTTCCGGCTTGTCTTTTCTTTTAAATCGAGAAACAAAACCAACAATATATAATTAAGCCTCTTCTCATATAAAACATCCATGAATTAAACTTAAAATTAAGTTCTCAACATCCAACAATGATGCCACAACAAACAACATAATACCCTTTCGAAACTCGCAAGTTCTAGTCTTTAGGATCGAGCTACAACTCGTACAAGCTTAGATGAGGGAAAGAGAAGCATAAACTTACCTTGGAATGAATAGAACCCAAAAAACTAGTCCCTATTCATCCAAAACCAGTCCCCCAACACAGATACCAGAAGGAGAAGGAGAAATTAGCAAGCTATCTGGGTTTTTCGACACTAGAATCACTTGGTATCACCCGAAATCACCTAGGGTTTGTGTGGGATTTTTGGGGGAGGAGTTGCAGGGTTTCAATATGAAGTTTTTAGTCTAAATATGAATGAAATAAATGATTTAATTCAGCCCTTAAAATCCCCCCTGGCCGCCCTTTTTTGGGGATTTATTTGGTCCCTTCATTTAAACAAGTAGGGGACACACCTACTTGTCACGTACCAGTCTGTACAATCTTGCAAAAATGCGAATATATATCTACTCCTATATCTTATCGATGAACACTTTAATGTGTTAGAAATTAGACTCATAAATATTCAATTTTGTAGGTGGATTATCTTGTAATTCCATGTATATTGGGAGAAAAGATCTGCTACATTTGACCTAGTTTTCAACACATTTATGAACGTAACTTTTGACGACTTTCGTCGACTTTTCTTTCACAACTCGGTTGACTTCAAAACTTAGCACACAAGTATCATACAACTAATCATACGACTAAAATACCTCATAAAATCATATTCTTATCATGTTAAGTACCCTAGTCTCATCCCAAAAGTATGGGACAATCCCAACTTGTCGACTTTCAACGAAAGTTATTTTCTTCGATTCGCTTAACATCTAAACCTTCCAACCCTCTTGGTATTTTATGTTCATGATCTTAAATATTTGTACCTCCAAGGTAACATGACTAACTTACTTTATGTACTTCCAAATATGATCTCATTTTTGAGCTTAGATCAATTTACTTATGACATACTTTTACGTACAAAAACATGGGGTGTAACAGTATGATAGCTGCATGATGAGACAAGCCAGTGAATCTCGTCTCGTAGTTGGTCACAAACATCTGACCTTGCTGGATGGTCATCTCAAATGGACCCCGTAACTCCTCCCTCTGTGAAGGTGGAATACATTTCTCTAAGAAGAGGTGTGTGAACTGATCCCAAGTCAAGGGAGGTGAACCTGCTGGCCTGCTCTGGAGATAAGACTGCCACCATCCACGGGCCTTCCCCTCAAGATGAAATATGGTGAAGTCCACCCTGTTGGACTCCACTAGTCCCAAATTATGCAGCCTCTCCCTGCAACAGTTAATGAAATCTTGTGGGTCCTATGACTGATCACCACCAAAGATAGGAGGATGAAGCCTAGTAAATTTGTCCAGCAGCTTCTGTTCCTTAACAGTCGCGGCTGGTCTGACCTCTACTATAGCTGCTACAACCGGCTAAACCCCGCCCGCATGTAGTGCACCTGGGGTATGATAGACAACAATAGTGTGTTTTGGCACATAAGCGGTAGGGGTCTGTGCTCCCCCTCCTACTTGAGATATGTCCAGGTCTGCTGGAAATAGTCCATCCCGAGTCATAAAATCCATAAACTACATCATATATCCCATGACCTTCTAAAAGCCCGGTGCAGTCATAAAATTTGTTGGGGCCGGCTCGGCTTCAGGCACCTCATCCTGCTCCTGAAAAACAGGATCCTCCACTGGATCCACTGGTGGTACTGGTCTCGTCCAATTTCACTCCTCTATTTGAGGCTATGAAAACGGTTGATGCAATGATAATACCCAACAGAGTCGGGGTCGAATTCCACTGGGAGCTATGCGAATAAGTGCTAGTAGTGTATATCTTAGTGCGTGAAATTGTACATCATAATTTGCAATTCTGGAATATTGGATTTTGTTTAAAAATCTAACATAAACTACTATTGCAATTTTAAGAACAAAACTATGAAATTGTTTTTGGTTGTTTTTCAAGTGATAAAAGGCCTAGGGCTATGACCTTCATCTAGGTGCTCGCTTAATGGGTTGTAAGCCTTAAAGCTTGTTTTACTGGTCGGGGTGTATTATAGCTATCAACACTCAAGTACCCACTCAATACCTCTCGGTCAGAGAGTGATTTTGTCTAATTTGGATTTCTCAAATCCAAATGTGTATTGAACAAAGCAGTTGATATTAAGCTCAAGTCGGGTTTTACTATCTCTAGGTTCAACCCTTAATTGGGCTTATCAATCTCTCGATTGACCCAATTTATTGCTAGCTAAGTTTTCCTAGACTAAGTCTCTCTTTCTCAAGTAGATACCAAGTCAAATAGGCATGAATAATATTTGCAACCATTAATTCTGCAAATAAAAGCAAGAACATGGCTAGATAATCAACACCCAACCATAAACAAACAATAAATCAAACACCCATTAAGTTTACACACTAGGGTTGTGTCACAAACCTACTGAAATCTAGCTACTCATGCTTAAATTAGAATAAAAAGAATAAGAAGTGATAACTAAACCATATTAATAATTAAGATGATAAAAGCAATATTCAAAAAGCTCAAAATAACAAAAAATTCTAAAAGGAGCAAAGAAACGGCTGTTGATGTCAAAAGTTACAAAAGTTAACCTAAAAAAGTGAAACTATTCTATTTATACAGTGCTGGAATTTTCAGACAAAATTTCCCTTTCGGAGGTTGGGCGGTCGCACAATTCCATCAATCCGCACTTTGCATCAGCCTGGCAGGAACGGAAACCTGCGGTCGCACAATTCTGAACTGCGACCATATTTTTTCTTTCTGCGGTCCGCACATTTCTGAGTGTGGTTACACAGTGCTCTTCTGCGGACCGCACAAGTATGACTGCGATCGCATAACTGATCTTCTGCGGACGCATAATAATTGTGCGGTTCGCACTTCTGTAGAATCTTGAATACAGGTTCTCTGAACTTTTGCTCTCGCCCAGGTTCTGCGGCTGCACATTTCATGTGCGGACCGCACTTTGCACTTGCATCTGATGGGATTTGCTTCACAATCTGCGGCCGCAGATGATAATCTGCGGTCCACACTTTAGAGCTTTTGTGCCTGTTTTTTGTCCTTAGTTCAGATTACTCCTTCTTGAGTTGGATTTCATCTTTGGGGATCATTTTCCACCATTCCTGCAATTAAGCATATGTCATCAGTTTTCGGAAACACAATTAAACGCTTTTGGACTAAAAGGAAAGCAAAAGGTGCTAATAAGTAGTCAAAATCCCCACTTATCAACTCCCACAAACTTAAGATTTTGCTTGTCCTAGAGAAATAAGGTAATTACCATCTCCACAAGTTAAGAGTTATTCCATTTAATCAAAAGTGCATCAATCATACATCAATTGGGACCAACAATTACCCACAACGCTTATGAATTATTAACAAGGCAATGGATTGAAACTTTAAGCACAAATAGTTCTAATGTGACACTTGAGAATCAAGAGTTGACTTAATTCATCAAGGACGCTCGCTCTTCCATGTAGGTCATTGTGGATCCCAAATTCCTCCTCTTTTACTCTCCATTTGCATATCTCACTTAAGAATGTAGCACTCAATCCAAGGATTTGTGAAAGATTCACTCATCTCTCTCAAAAGAATGTCACAAGTGCGGCTTTAAGTACCATAGGCTTGACCCTCATGTAAATCACCACTAATGTAAGCTTACTCGGCTTGAAATCACGTAGGGCTTTTTTCGGAATGCAATGAAGGCTTTTGGACTAAGGTTGGATATGCTGTGATAAAACGGGTTCATCTTTCCTTAAGCACTCCATTTTCTCTTATTGTCTCATGTTTTTCCAACTCTTTGAGGCATATTCTTTTTCATATGGGCATTAGAGAGACTTAACATCACTCTTTCTTGGTCATGACATTCATTTTCTCCTTCTTTGCTTTCTCCATGCTTTGCATCATTACTATTCTTTGAAATCTCTTCAACTCTTATATTCACTTTCTTTTTGCATTTTTCTTTTTGTTCTTTTTATTTTTCTTGCCTTTCCTTCTCTTCATTTATTTTTTCTTTTTGTGCCTTGATACTTTTTTCAAACTCCTCATCTCTCCCCCATACTTACATTTTTATCCAATTGTTTCACAAGAGTATTAAGGAAAGCTTGGGTGCCAAGAGAGGGTCACGACAGAACGGGTAAAGGCTTGTAACATGGTGATCGAATGAGAAAGGGTATAATATCAAATGGGTTGGATAGGGATAACAACATTGATGGGCCATGGAACATTTCAGGCGGGTCAAGGAGAGCCTACAATCACTTCTCAAGCCAAGAAAAACTTAAAATTTCACCTAGAAACACATTCAGGGCAAGTTCTAGACCATTTGCATGGGTACTTGGACTTGCAACAAAAACATATCACCTCTCACGTAGCTGGATTGGTAAAAAGGACAGATTTGAGGGCCCACAACGACCATATTCAAGATTTAAAATCACTATGGCTCGAATAAACCCCTCGATGATTGCCTAAGTCAACACAAGAGTCACAAGGTCACTAACTAGAGCTATTTCTTTCCCAAAAACTTGTTTTTAACCATAAGCATGTAGTTAACTGTGTTGTACCAAGTGAAGCATGTTTGACTCTTCGATCTTGACTCAATAAGGTCTTTTTATTCATTACTACTACTACTCTTAACTAAACACCAAAAACAGACTCAATTCCTTAAGAAGGTTGTCACACCATCCATCTTTGGGAAGAGTCACCTAGTTCACACAAACGGTACCTTTGGAAAGAACTGTGCCATTAATAAAACCAAAGGCTTATTTGTCACTAAAAACATAAAAGAGAAGTTACAAACTTAAAAGAAGCTACTAGATTAAACATACACTAACAAGAAAACAGAATAAAGAAGCTAAAAATCAAACTACTGAAAGCATAACAAATATACATAATGAGAGAGAAAAAGAGAGAATATACACATACAGAATAAGAAAGAAGAAAATATTATCAGTTATACAAACCAAATGTCTAAAAATTTATCCAAATATCAAATAAACTCAACCCCTCGAATAAGAATAAGCATTGTCCCTAATGCTTAACAAAATAAGAATAAATAAGGGTAAGAGTGAAAAAGGACTCCCCATGTGGCCTTGGACATCTCTGTGTCCATAGCAGCATCGTCGTCCTTAGTCTCCTCTAACTGGATCTCATCATCATCGTCTCTGGGAGTAACTGGGTTGGGGAACATCTAGCGCACTACCTCAGCAGTGTCGGCAACCAAGTCTGGTTCCTCAGACTGGCCAACAGGTGTCACTGGAATAGATGGTGCTGCTGGGTATGACCCTATGAGCAAATCGAATGGAAGATAGTTGTTTCTATCTTGGTCACCTCTCTCCTCAACTTGTCAGTTCATTTCTTGGACGCCTAGGATTTCCTCATTTTCTTTACCTGCTTCCCCAGCTCCCCAATCACTGCTCCATGTTCTACCAAGGTGTTCATGATGGTGGTTTGATTTTCCAAGATCTTCTTCGATGTTTCCTCGACTGTCGGAGGAATCTAGGGTGCCGGGGTGGATGACTGTGTTGAGACAGCACTGGATATGTCAGTCAACTTTGTTGTGGCTGTCTGCATCCAGTTGTTGAGGCTTGGCATTGTTTGGGAGACTCGCAGCGTAGATAGTGGATGAGTGGGCATGGGACCCGACTTCAAAACTGATGTGGAAGGCACTAGTGCTAAAGGAACTACAGTGGGAGGTAGAGGCATGGATGCTGCACTATCAGAGTGATCTGTTGAATTAGATGGCACGTCGACTATCTCAGCAGCTACCCTAGCAGGCTCATCGGACTGGCCTGCGATAGATGATGGTTGTTCCTTCTTCTTTGGATTTCCACCATCCATCAAATAATACCATGAGAAGGGCTTCTTCGCCAGCACCTTAGTGTCAAAATCCCGTGGTTCCACCCCTGCATCTTTGTATTTCCACCATCCATCAAAGAATACCATGAGAAGGGCTTCTTCTCCAGCACCTTAGTGTCAAAATCTCGTGGTTCCACCCCTGCATCTGTGAGGTACTCAGTGATGGTGTTGGGATATGGGTATGAGGTATCACCTTTCCTGGCGACCACAGACATTTTTGCCGACATCACGACATCCACATTTATGGGATACCCGGCCATGATAGAAGAGACTAGCACTGCCCTCGAAATCAGAAGATTTGTTTCATTTTGGCATGGATCTAGTCTGCTACATACAATTGTCTTCCATCCCTTTGCCTCAGAATTTAGGGTGTTCCGCTGAATAGGAACCCCTACTGTGATCCAAGATGGAGGTGGTCCCGGAGCTGCAAAAATCTCAGCTAACCACAGGCGAGCTGCAACTCCTATTGCACACTTTTCCAAGTATTGCACAGGCTCCAAATCCTCAAATCCCAAGAAAGAATTCAGGGCTCTCTAGTCGAATCTCACCTTCAGGTTTCTCACTTTTGTTACCTTGGTCCCTTTTTTATATCTGTGATCAGGCTGAACTATGCCTATAAAAAGGACAAAGCGGTCATTGCAAATATAATCCGATTTATAAGTCAGGACTCGAATCCCACAAAGAACTAAGACTTAGCTACAGTTGTTCACTATCACCAAGAATACAAGCTTAAATTCCTAACTTATAGATATTAAGATTCTTGTGTTTAACTAACCAACTAAAAAATTAAAATAGTAACTTAACACTAAATATACTACGGGTTGGAGAAAAGATTAAGGAGGTCTAGAGTTATGATTTTCCCAATTGTCGGAATCCTTCCCGCTACATCTTCTATAATTTCCCCTAAGTATTCTCTATCGATCATGAGCGCGCTGCGTGTTGTATTTCTCTCTCGAGTAACTACCACAATTTACTAGATATATTCCCCGAATTATGCTAGCTGGCATTAAGTACGACTTACTTAGATCGCACCCTAATTCCACCTTTAAAGCCTTCGTTATTGATCCCTCATATACGTTGGGAGTGATGTTATTCAACAACTACCTAAATATGTACTCTCTCCCGAGTAATACACACTAAATAGGCACAGTCGATTGAGAGCTCTTCAACCAACCACAATATAAACGTAGTTGAACAAGTAGAGAAATCCAACGACTCAATTATATAAAAGCATAACAAGAATTTATCCTACAAAAGGTTCCATCAAAATCCTAAATAAAAAATTAGCTATTTATAATAGTATGTAAAACTACAATACTAAAAGTCATAACTAACAACGAAAAATAGGAAGAGGAAGAAAAAATTCGTAGAAGAATTCCCCGCTTTGCTCCTATTGTATCTCTGCCTCCTTAGGTCGAATCTGTGTCAAAAGTCTGTGCCCCAGTCCTCAAAATACCATTTTTCCATGTATATATACCAAGTAGAGTCGGGCCCAAATAATTAATTCTTTTCCTACGCGAAAAAGGATAATTTTTCAAGTCTGGACGATCACGGTCGCGGTCCGGGCGCGATCTGGGCGCGGTATTTTCCCAGTGCACTACAGTCCGCGTCCAGGTCCGCAGTTGTTATTTCTACCGAGTTTTTCATCCTGTCCTGTTTGGAATTTGGAAAATAGTAAAACATAAAAGTTGTAGATATTTGTGTTATCTTTCCATCCATATATTATATATCCCAAATGGAGTTCAGAGAATAAAGTTATGTCTGTTTTACTAAACAGTATGCAATATGCCTACTCGAGTATTTGTTTGTTCTTAACTATCAAATTTGACCCCTGAACACGATCCTGGCTTAATTCCTTGGGCTTTTACTCAGATTTCAAATCTCCAAATCACTTGAATTCATTCCATAACATCTTTATAGCTCAAAATCACTCCTACAAGGCATAAAACACACAATTAGTACAAAACACTAGCGATTAAAGCTCAAACTCAATTAAAGTGAAGTAAATTAGAGTGTAATAAGCGACTAATAGCCTATCATCAATACCCCACACTTAAATCATTGCTCGTCCTCGAAAAATCAAACTACACTTTATATAGACACGACCTTTTTAAACAATTCTCCTAACTCATCACACCAAGAATATCTAAAATAGACTAAGCACAAAAGCGTAACATCTTCACCTCAAGATTTGACTTACAAGTACCACACATTATTTACAACTCACCCACTTACTCTAACATATAGGTCAAGGATTACCTTTCCTTCACGAATCAAGTGTCCTCACACAACAAAAAAGGTAGTTCCACACAATAAAATTTAAGAACACTTAGGAACTAAGATAGAAAGGATTCACTCATTCTCAGAAATTAACATTCATATGCCACAAAAGATGTACCATAGGCTTTCCCGTAGTGTACTACTCTACTGATCGAGCTCATTAAGTCTAGGATCAAGTAGGACTTTATTTGGTTGTAATGTAGGCTGCGGGACGGATATGATACATTTAGATATAAGAGTGACTACACCTCCCTAAGAACTTTAATACATATACTTTAACATTCAAGTACATACTTATGTCAAACTATAACTCCATCTTCACAACAATATATATTAACTCCATACTTTTTTTTAAGCACACTTATATCAAAAATCACCACTTAGCAAGGAACTTTCTTTTTTTTTTCACAACAATACAACTATTTTTTTTTCCAATTCAAGTGGTTCTTATTTTTTTTTTCAACACAGTGCACCTTTCTTCTTATTTCATTAGATCCACTCAAAAGCTAAATAAACCACCCCAAACTTTAACTTTTACAAAGTTCATTACAATTCAAGTGCTCATGAGAGGTGAAAAAGTTCAAATAGATGGTTAATTCAAACAAAGGTGTAAGGCTTGTAATGTGGTTGCCAAAGAAACTGGATTACAGGCTCAAAGGAGTTAACTACGTTACATAACAATTAGGCGGGTAAAATATACATATCTAGTTCAACAAAGAAACGCCTATATCACTTCCAAGACTGAACAAAACTACTATTTCGCTTTGCAAACACACGGGGCAAGTTCTAGACATCAAATGCACGCACAGAATAACAAAAAACCTTACACGAACATGGCGCATAACTCATTCAAGATTGTTTTTTATCAAGACAATCTAGTTAAAGCAGTTAAGCAAATTCAAAATCATACAATTTAAGGTACTTATACAAGAGTAAAAAACTGAGCCTAAGCGTCACAACCATAATACTCACTATTCTCAAGGCATAACAAAGTCAAAATATATTGATTCATTTCAAAACACAACACAATGGCTCCTATTCCTAAAAAAAATAAAACTAACTACACCCGGTTCAAACAAAACACTTGGAAAAGACCCGCGACACAAAGAAAACTAAGGAGGAATTGCTACACTACCTAACAAAAGAAAATCTTTTTATTTTTTTTTAGACTTAAATCCCTAAAGAAAATTGTCTAATATATCCATCGTGGGGAAAAGTCCAACCTTCTCTATTTTTGTCAAAAAAAAAAAATTATTCCATTAAACTAACACAACTAAAATAGCATATAAAGTCACCCATACAATCGCCTCACCCCACACTTAAAATTGTGCATTGTCCCCAATGCGCACCCATACATACAAGAGGGTAAAAGAAACTACCTGGTAGGCCAAAGGCCGAAGCACTAACATCTCATGGGGTACTCAGACTTCTCCCAGGCCTGGTCCTTCATGCGGGTACCTCACACTTAGTTCCAACTAATGGTTTGTTGTTGTATCCTTCCAATAGCTTTGCTTTCCATGCTCCTAGGAAATAAAAAATCGACACTACAAAAATAATAAAATAAAATAATAATAATAAAAAGCAGTAAAGTTGGGTTGCCTCCAAAAAGCGCTTGATTTAACGTCGCGGCGCAACGTGAATCACTTTCTGCCTCCACTTCGAACTTATGAATTGGACCCCAAGTTTTGATTCTGCTCTATGATCATGTTCTTGGGGCGATACAAATTGTTGCGAGCCAAAAATTAAATGATGCTTTATGAACTTTTTGGCTTTCAACCGAGGAATGTCACTTTGCCTAGAAGTCCTTGAAAATTTCAAAATATAGGGCTCATCTACCTCTTCTTTTGACTCTTGCATTGGCTCATACGACTCAGTTTCCATTTCACCATCTGAACATAATGTAGAGAAGTGTTTGGAATGAGGTCCAACGCGCTCAAATACATGAACTTCAAGATTTTTAACCTCCTCAACAACAACCACACTAGAGTCAACTAAATTTGTATCTTCAACGTCTTTGGTTGACTCTAGTATTACTTATTCAAAATCGGCATCCTCAAATTCTAGCTGGTTAGAGTGTTGGGGTTCTACTTTGGACCCCTCCATTGGCACCTCAATTTCTATCTCTAATGCACACTGCTCCCAGCTACTATCCATAATATTGGCATATTGAGCATTAAAAGCTTCAACTAGTTGAATCACTTGAGCCTCCAAGTTGCGAATAGTTGAATCTTGCCTTTGTACTCGCATTTGTATCTCATCATTTTGTTCCACAAGGCACTTTAGCATATCCTCGATCTTTTTCAGGTCATCATCCCTGGGTTCTTTGTTCCTATTAACTTCACAAGAAAAAGAAGAACCATCAAAGTAAGGGGTTGGGGGAAGATAAGAAATATAAGCACAACCATGAAAGTGACCATCTTGACCACCACACATATCACACATAAGATTGAGTTGGTGCACATAAATCGCTCTCGGAAATATTTTGATAAATTTTTCATAGGTGGTTTCCTCCACAGTATGCATAACAAGGATCATAAGTAGAATTAACAACATCAAAACTCTCATAACTCCAAGATTCCATGTCTCTCAGATCAAAAAATAAAATAAAATCAAATACACGAAAACAAAAATAAAATTTCAAACTTGCAACCTAGAAATATGTACACCTACAGCTACACCGTTAGCTCCCTGGCAATGTCGCCAAATTTTGATCACGATCAATTATGTCTTATAAAAAGGACAAAGCGGTCGTTGCAACTATAATCCGGTTTATAAGTCCGGAGTCGAATCCCACAGAGAACTAAGGCTTAGCTACAGTTGTTCACTATCACCAAGAATACAAGCTTGAATTCCTAACTTATAAATATTAAGATTCTTGTGTTTAACTAACTAAAAAATTAAAATAGTAACTTAACACTAAAGATACTACAGGTTGGAGAAAAGATTAAGGAGGTCTAGAGTTATGATTTCCCCAATTGTCGGAATTCTTCCCGCTACGTCTTCTATAATTTTGCCTAAGTATTCTCTATCGATCATGAGCGCTCTGCGTGTTCTAATTATCTCACGAGTAACTAGCATAATTTACTAGACATATTCTCCCGAATTACGCTAATGGCATTAAGTACGACTCACTTAGATCGCACCCAAGGTTTCGTTATCCCTAATCCCACCTTTAAACCCTTCGTTATTGATCCCTTATATACGTCGGGAGTAATGTTGTTCAAAAAATACCTAAATATGCACCCTCTCCCTAGTAATACACACTAAATAGGCACATTCTATTGAGAGCTCTTCAACCAACCACAATATAAACTTAGTTGAACAAGTAGAGAAATCCATCAACTCAATTATATAAAAGCATAATAAGAATTTATCCTACAAAAGGTTCCATCAAAATCCTAAATAACAAATTAGCTATTTGTAATAGTATGTAAAACTAAAATACTAAAATTCATAAACAACAATGAAAAATCAGAAGAGGAAGGAAAAACTCGTAGAAGAATTCCTCGACTTGCTCCTATTGTGTCTCTGCCTCCTTAGGTCGAATCTGTGTCAAAAGTCTGTCCCACAGTCCTCAAAATACCGTTTTTCCATGTATATATACCAAGTAGGGTCGGGCCCAAACAATTATACCTTTTCCTACGCAAAAAAAGACAATTTTTCAGGTCTAGACGATCGCGGTCGCGGTCTGGGCGCGGTATTTTTCCAGTGCACTGCCTCAGTCCGAGTCCAAGTCCGCAGTCGCGGTTTAGACCACGTTGTTCACCCTGTTCCGTTTGGAATTTGGGAAAACGTAAAACATGAAACTTGTATCCCTTTGAGTTAGCTTTCCAACAACATATTATATAGACCAAATTGAGTTCGGAGAAAATATTTATGTCTATTTTACTAGAAAATACGCAATATGCCTACTCGAGTCTTCGCTTGTTCTTAACTATCAAATTTGACCCCTGAACACGATCCCAACTTAATTCCTTGGGCCTTTACTCAGACTTCAAAGATCCAAATCACTTGAATCCATCCTATAACATCTATATAGCTCGGAATCACTCCTACAAGGCATAAAATACACAATTAGTACAAAACACTAGCGATTAAAGCTCAAACTCAATTAAAGTGCAGTAAATTAGAGTGTAATAAGCGACTAAAATATGCAATTATAGCCTATCATTATTGTGCCACATTGGCGTAAAATTCCCGGACCAAGTATTCCTTGGCATCTGACACACTCTAGGTGAACCACATCCACCCATTTCTCTCTCTCTAGACTGTCTCAGCGTTGCTGGGTTGTACTTATCCAGGTCTTTCAAATTGAACTGACGCTCAAGAGTAAGCGATCTTTCCGACCACCACCCTTGGTATCACCCCCTCGGCTATCATCCGGGATATAATCAATATCCACTATGGTAGCAAGTGCATTGGGGACATGTGTGGATGAAGGCTCCGAAGCTTGAATGTTACCTTTCGAACCCTCATAAGAGGTAGGCTCATTTCTCAGTTGGTATCTGTCCTGAGGCAACTGTGGCTGTGATTGCACAGCAGAGTGCTCTTGCACTAATCGCCCTCCGATGCTTCCCTAGGCGGGGGTGGACGTTCGGTACGTTATTTAATAACTATGATTTGGTACTTCAGTATTCGGTATATCAATTGTGCATACCAAATACCATACCAAAGTAATTTGGTACGGTTCGGTATTTTCTTATTTGGTTCGGTATGATTTCGTTACGATTTTGGGTATCATACCAAAAGTCTTTGTGAAAAAAGCAGTGGTGAGACTCAAGTTGAACGAGCCTGATCTGAATGCTCAACTTGGTATGATACCCGGTGGCAGCTAGTCCTAGTGCATATTCTGGGGAATGTAATTCTAAGTCTAGTTCCAAGTTATCGAGCTCATTGTGGAATCAAACTCTAGATATTCATCACTGATTGATTAGAAGTGTGGAATATTTCCTGATCATATAGGTGCAAATGCTTTCAAATGTCTCAAGATCACGCCTAACGTCTCTTCCGCTGAGTCCATTGTTCCATCCAAGAGAATGAAAGCAGGAGGCGTGAATTCCCATCCATTTTGTCAGGTTCAAGGTTGTGGGAAGGATCTCAACTCTTGTAAGGACTATCACAAGAGGCATAAAGTTTGTGAGGTTCATTCAAAGGCTGCTAAGGTTATAGTAAACTACATTGAGCACAGGTTTCGTCAGCAATGTAACAGGCTAATACTTCGCTATTTCGGTATACCGAAATATCGAAACCTCAATCCCGAGGACCGTACCATAATACGAAATAACTGAAAAATCTATATCAAAGTAGTACCAAAACACCGAATAAACCGATACCGAATTAATTCGGTTCGGAATTCAATTTTTCGAATTTTATGCCCACCCCTAGTTCCGGCTGTCTGCTTTGGCCTGCTGTGGATTTCTTACTGATTACTCTTTGGGGGCGAGGGGTAATGTGCTTTGGCCTATGCCTCTGGAAGGTTCATCCCTTTCATTTGATGTATCACCACGACCACGGGATCTAACCATTTTCTGTAACAAATAGTAATAGAAGTCAGTTCTAATTCAAGTGTAGACAATCAGAAGTTCACAGAACAAAACATGTTGTAGGGTATGGAAGTGCGGTCCGCACAATTGCAAGTGCGACCGCAAGTCTGATTGTGCGGACCGCATAGTTTTAAAGTGCGACCGCAATAAAGAAACTGTGTTACACAAAATTTTGAGTGCGACCGCAGAGTTGAGGTGCGGTCCGCACTTTTCTAAGTGCGACCGCACATTGGGTACCTGAAAATGGCAACTCTCTAAAGACAGAGAATGCCCTGATCTACGGCCACACACACTTTTTTTGCGGCCGCAATTGAATTTTCGTGGACCGCACAATTTCAAATGCGGTCCGCACAATCTTAAGCAAATTCCCTAAGCTACACTTCTGCGGACCACACAATTGCAAGTGCAGCTGCACATCGTAAAATTCAATCAGGCACAGTCCTATAGGGTTTCGATTTTATGGACAAATTGGACATGGTAGTAGCAATTAAACTTGATAAACAAGGTACCCATTCCCCAAATAGCAAGTATGAGTTTACCCAACACAATTTACACCCCACATGGATATGAAACTGACAATTGGTCTAAAATAGTTAACAATTTCTAAACTAACTTACAAAATTAAAGAATCCTAGAAATGATTTGGATATACCAGTAATGAAGTGGTGCTAAGGAATGATAATAGATGCTTAATTAGATAGTAGATGATTGAATCAGTTGCGTGCAAGATTTTAGCCCTTTGTTTTGAATGCTCAGAGATTGGAAAGTTTCAACAGTAGCATTAGGGCTACTATTTATACTAAGCGGGTTTAGGTAAGGGTTCAAGAGACGAGTGCGGCCGCAGAATTCCTTTTGCGGTCCGCACTCTCTTACCTGATGTTTCATTTCCTCAGGATGATCTGCGGTCTAAAGATTTAGGTGTGTGGACCGCAGAATTTATTGTGTGGCCACACTTTGGCTATTTCTCTAACAGACAAACTTCGGAGAGTTTGCAATTTTCCATCTCCAGTTGTGCGGTCCGCACAAGAATTGTGCGACTGTATTTTCCTTGTGTTGCGGTATCAAGAATTGTGCGGTCCGTATTTTTTTCATACTTAGCCAATTTTTCTAAGCCCAGTTCCTGTAAAACATACACATTCCTGCAACACACTTCAAATCCAGTTATCACAAAATAAGATCTATCTATAAAAATAAGAAAAGAAAAAAAAACATGGGTTGCCTCCCAAGAAGTGCCTGATTTAACGTCGCGACACGACGCAAATTACTATCACTTCAAGTGAATCACTGCCACCACGTGACCATCATCAGCTTGTCCCAAATAATGCTTTACCTGGTGACCATTGACTTAGAATACCTCATCATTTTTGTTTTTCAAGTCCAATGCACCAAAAGGTGTCACACCCACAATTTCAAAGGGACCACTCAATTTGGATTTCAGCTTTCCGAGAAACATCCTCAATCGTGAGTTGAACAACAAAACAAGATCGCCCACCTTGAATTCCCTGTTTCAGATGTATTTTTCATGAAGGTACTTCATTCTTTCTTTGTACAAGTACAAACTTGCATATACATGGTACCGGAATTCATCTAACTCATTCAAATGTGCATCCCGCAAGGTGGCAACTGCATCCCAATCAAGATTGAAATTCTTCAATGCCCACATAGACTTGTGCCCAAGTTTCATCAGAAGATGACAAGCTTTTCCAAACACCAACCGTTGTGGAGACATCCGGATAGGAGTTTTGAAAGCAGTCTGATAAGCCCATAGTGCATCATCAAGCTTCTTTGACCAATCCGTCCAGTTAGCATTCACTGTTTTGGACAAAATACTCTTTATCTCTCGGTTGGAGACTTCCACTTGACCGCTTTCTTGAGGGTGATAGGGAATCGTAACTTTATGAGTGAAAACATAATTTCTAAGGAAGGTGTCAAAATATTTGTTGCAAAAATGCGACCCCCCATAGCTTATGATAGCCCGCGGAGTACCAAACCTTGTGAAGATGTTCATCCTCAAAAATGCTACCACATTTCTTGCTTCATTGTTGGGTAGAGCAATGGACTCAACCCATTTTGACATATAATCAACCGCGAACAAGATGTAGGCGTTTCCACAAGAACTCACAAAAGGTCCCATGAAGTCAATACCCCACACATAAAAAATATCTGTCACGACCCCAAATCCTAACCGGCCGTGATGGCGTCTATCGTGGAACTAGGCTAGCCGACTACCGCGTGTTCACATTTCCTTTTGAAAATCCCATTTAAGTTTCAAGAAATTCATAACAATATACAGAAAGTTCTTAATATAATAGGAAAATTTTATATACAGTACTGCCATCCCCAAAACACGGAGCCAACATGTCATGGGCATCTAGTGAAATAAGACAAAATAAAGTATTATGATACAAAACTCCGAATCAAAGCTAAATACAACAGAAAGGGAAAGCAGAGATGCTGCGAACGCTGAACAGCTACCTCTATATCCCCATGATCCGGCTCTGTTGCGATATATATATAAAAGCTAACGCTCGATATCTGCTCCTGAATCTGCACACAGAGGTGCAGGGAGTAATATGAGTACGCCAACTCAATAGTAATGGAAATAAATCAAGTCTAAGTAGCAAGGAATCACATATAAATCAATGTCATCAAGTCACAATATACAACCTTAATTTCCAATAGTATACATAGATATACGAAATTATCATGCCTTAGAAATCAACTTCACAAAAGTCCTTAAAACAATGCACATTTTTAACAACTTTAAAACAAGGATTTGGTATGCAAATGAATGTATTAAAATCATAAGTAGCCCCTCGGGCAAAAACATATTTCATAATCAGCCCCTCGGGCATGCCTCACAATCCCTCAGCACCTCACAATCACTCAGCACCTCACAACCACTCATGCCTCCCAATCACTCAATCACTCGCACTCGATGCGCTCAGTGGGGGTGTGTACAGACTCCGGAGGGGATCCTTCAGCCCAAGCGCTAATATCACTCAGCACCTCACCATCACTCTTGGCCCTCGTCCACACTCGGTGGAACCACTCGAAAAGCCCCTCGGGCGAAGTAATAGAACGGGGTACTCGACCCGAAAACATCATTTTAATGCTCATGTAGCGTAAATCAGGCTGAGTTTAAAATAAAACAGTATGCACAATGATACTGAGTAATATCATCAACAACTAGTGAGAAAAACAGTAGTAAAACGCCCTCAAAGGGGTATAAACAGATCGACATGAGGCCCCAAACACGGCTTACAGCCCAAATATTTCACAAATCTTTAGAACATAATTTAACATAAGATTTTGAGTAAATATGCAACTCATTAGTTGCCGTAGAGAGGACCTACTCGAATCCAAAAATCCGTGCGCGCCACGTATTCGTCATCCGACATGTGCGCCATTCTAAAATCAGTGAGAAATATGTAGTTCGGGGTTCCATACCCTAAGGACAAGATTTAAGACCATTACTTACCTCTACTGGGCCGCAACACTAGTCCGCTATGCCTTTGCCCGTCAAATTGGCTTCCGATTGCTCCGAATCTAGCCAAAACCAGTTCAACATCATTAATATATACTCAAGGAACACAACCCAATTGAAAATTATCAATTTAATCAAAAATTTCGAAATTAGGCCAAACCCAAGCCCCGGTCCCACATCTAGGAATTTAAAATTTTTTATATCATTAGAAACCTCGTTCTCCCATGATTCTATACATACCAAGAACACCAAAATCGGACCACAATCGCCATTCCAAAACCTCAGAAGAAATCCCAATTCTTTCCTCCCATTTTTCCAACTTTTTCCTACCCAAATCCTTAAATTTTCAAGCCTAATCTTAACAAAATAGCACAGGAATGGGATTAACAACCAAAGAACTTACCTATGTTGAAGAACTTTGAAATTCTCTCTCAAAACCACCTTCAATGGACTGCTCCCGCATGCAAATTGATGAAAACTAATAAATTTCGCGGAGGGGTCCTTTTTATACTGTTCTGCACAGTCATTTCCGCACCTGCGGACAATTGGCCGCACCTGCGGTCCCAGGGTGCGCACCTACGAGACTCACTTAACTGGCCAATTCTCGCTCCTGCGACCACCTTTCCGCACCTGCGGCTTCGCAGGTGCGATGGACCTTCCGCGCCAGCGACATTGCAGGTGCGACAAACCCCTCGCACCTGCGGACCATTCCTTACACAGGCAAAACTCGCACCTGCGACCTTTCTCTCCGCTCCTGCGCAACCGCACCTGCGACTCCCCTTCCGCAGGTGCGAAAACACCAGCAACCCAGCACAGCAGATTTCCAAAAATCACTCCAACTTCCCGTCAACTATCCGAAATCAATCCCGAGCCCCTCGGGGCCCCAACCAAACATACCAACACACCCTGTGGCATTATTCCAACTTAGTCGAGCCCTCGAAACACCAAAAACAACACGAAAACACTAAAGTTTCATCAAATTCAAGCCTAAGAACTTTGAAACTCCTAAAATTCGCCAACTACGCCGAAACCAACCAAAACACCTCCGATTAACCTGAAATTTTGCGGACATATCCAAAATAACATTACGAAACCGCTCCAACTTCCGGAATTCCATTCCGACCTCGATAGCCTATTTTCCACTGCCGACCAAAAATCGCCAAAAACTAACTTTCGCCAATTCAATCCTAATTCTACACCGGACATCAAAACTTCATTCCGAACACACTCCTAAGTCCCAAATCACCTAAGGAAGCTATCCGAGCCATAAAATCCATATTCTGAGGTCGTTTACCAATAAGTCAACTCTCAGTTGACTTTCTCAACTATTAGGCTGCCTTGAGAGGTTAATTGCCTCAATGCTCACCATGACCACTCTGAACCCGAACCAACCGAACCAACATGCATAAATGAAGCTGAACCACATAACATGAAGCAAAAATGGGGGAAACGGGGCTAAATTCTCGGAACAACCGGCCGGGTCGTTACATCCTCCCCACTTAAACATATGTTCGTCCTCGAACGTGCTAAGAGTTGTTCTCCGATACTATCAAACTGTTACACATTTTACCATACACATACCCGGGGGTGCTCCCATGTCACCCTATCCCATATAGGTCCAATAGCACCATATCGTTGAAATTTTGAAATCCAAATCCTGGCCCATAAACCTTAGAACCAAATTTCCACTTCTGAAATGATATATAAGATCAAAATTTCCATAACTATAGGCTGAACAAGCCTGAACATGCTGAATCAAGCCATATACGTTCCCCATATGACATCACACAATACACCGCGTGACCCAACTCTCATAGCACTACTCTTAACCTCAACAACTGCTCAGAACAACCCAATACCGGTACACCACCTCTTATCAAGAAATGCCTTGCTCTAACACTTCCATACACTGCCAATGATGAAAGAAGCACATATAACTAACAACCATCCGTCCGATCAACCAGACATGAAACTCCCCCTTCCCAAACAGGAATTATAGCAGATTTCGAAGCCGACTCCCGATATTATCCTTTCAGTTATGTTGTAGAAAATTCTGAAAATGTGCACTCTAGGTCCAATAACCTCTTCCCATCCATCACGACTACCCTGATAACATGACACTAACCATTGGACACAACGATACAATTCGAAGCCAAAACCTGTGCAACTTGTGCACTTAACGACAACTTCCTAATAAAATCAAATTATATAAAGGATCCACACGAGAGGACTATCCTGCCGTTAACAATTACCATCACCATGTCATACTAATAGCCTGGCACACACCATAAAATTTAAAAACACATGAACCTGATACCAAAGGTCATACCCCTACATAACTCCGCCACACTGCGCAATCTCACCTAACCGCTGGTCCACTTGGAATATTTCAAGACACCATGCCCAAAAATCAATAACCATTCGAAATTCAACCATCAAGTACTCAAAGTGCATTGCCATAACCATAGGGAAAATCGGACAATACCATGCCACCCGAAACAGAAGGTATATAACCAACAGGTCTCAATCCCGCAACACCCAATTACTTACCTTACTCAAATCTAGCTATAACGCCCAATTAGAACCGCACCATATGAGAATATAACCAATAATCACCACTCTTCGCAACACTGAAGGGTAATCATAGATCACTCTAGAACATGAATAAGCTCAATCACAATCGAATGGTACATTTCTCAACAATAGAAAGTCAGAGCCAACAATTCCGACCCGGTGCCGAACACTCACCCATACTAGCCTACCAGTAACCCTAAATTAACTCTGATCATCCACAACAGGTAGACAACTTACCGAAAAGTTCATAATGGCAGAATCATGGTACATACTAACATCCGACTAGCTCAGCTCGCCTCTTCACAGTTCACTTCCACAAAATATCTTGTTTATGAGAACTCTCAGTCTCGCAATCCATGAAACGTAGAGATTACCATATCTGATCACAACTCCACCGCTCGAACACATAACACATCCTAAATACTCACTCATTCCATGGGGGATACCCCCTATAATTCTTTCGTTCACCAAGCAACCTTGAATATCAACAGTCGATCTGACCATAGGGCTCCGCGATACCAATGAAGTACCCTTAACTCAAACACCTTGCTCTTTCTGAAATATATACCCTCATCAAGTCGCACCAATTGGTGATATCATCTACCTAGTCATCTGAAATTGCCATGCTGCCGAAGAATTTATGACCTTACTTCTAGAACCAAACCGTGCCTTTACATATGCAAATCTCAACTCCACCCAACATACCGCACACGCCATGCCAACCTAGGAAAAACACGGGAACTCCATGGTCCCTTCTGAGCCACAAGCAACTACGTACCCAACTAGAAAAGAACTTCCATTGGATCCCTTTTAGAAACAATTTCACCACACGCCATAAGAAAATATGCACCCTTAACCGCGGTGGAAACCACCAGGAACTATCCGAAATCCCATTTGCACACCACCAAACCATCAGGACTGAACTCTTCTATCTCAACCAACTACGCAGGCCACCACCAATCCAAGAGCATTGCTAAGAAACACCCCAAAGAACTAATCGTATCCCCTACCATGCCGATCCGACCTACTACCAAGTTGCTCTATTTACCCAAGTTTCTCCTGACTTACTTTCAAATTGATACTTCTTCCCGCCATAATACCACAAATTTGCAACCCAGACTCACCACACGTGACCCAAGCACAAAACTATACTGTCTAAGGCTCATAAGCGACTAAATACTCCCTCAATTATCCCCAAATGCACCACATTAGAAAAACTTAACCTGAAGAGACTTCCTGCGAATCTAAAGCCATTACCTTCACCTTTCTGATACCGATATGTAGAATCCGTGATGATGTAGAATACCACAAGTCTTGACATCCTCTAACGTAAATATCAATCACACTGACTAATGAGACAGAAATGACTTGACTCATTTGCACACTGACATACTAGGAAAGTAATCCACTCACTTGAAGCCACACGCAAATTCATACACTGCACACACTACACCTTTTACAATTTCCACTAACTCATTCAATAGAACCCAATTACCCAACAGAGTACATTACAACCTATATCGAAGAAATTTCCCTTACTCGTGACATTCCCAGACCCTATACCTGTAGGTCATAACTGATTTACCAATATACCTCGAACTGAAACTAATAGCACACATAATCATGTAATCAACTTATCAATAACGAACTCCCCCACTTGGCTCAAAGCCAAGGATCAAGACAAACAAGACTATGCCCACACATTATCACTGCCACCATGCGATGGTGGGATTCAACTAAATTCTTCATAAGCTTATATGACCCAAACCATCTAAAACTCAAATCAATTGCCAATCTCGCATCCACCATCGCAATAGTCACGCCAAATTCCACAAGCGATCTAAACTCCAATTACAACATATCTTTCACTGGTAGAAGAGAACTTATTACAAAACTACATAGGGACCACACACCCTAGGACAACTCGCAGGAGATACCCTTTCCCCCTTAGCCTCAACTGCTATCCCTCCATACACTTCTAAAGACCAGAACTAACACTGGAGCAATGTTCACAGAAATCTCGAGCTTCTGGAAGCTCTACCCACACATGACTGACCACATGGATACCCTCACTGGACACCACGTGTCCCAAGAATGCTACTGAACCGAGCCAAAATTCACTCTCGGAGAATTGGCATAGAGCCTTTTCTCCCTGAATCCTTATAATTCCATCCTCAGATACTGGGTATGCTACTCCTGGCTACGCGAATATGCCAGGGTGCCATCAATGAATACAATAACAAGGAGTGCTAATACGGCTGGAATACACCGTTAATCAAATATATGAACGTTACTGGGGAAAATGATCAACTCAAAGACATCACCATGAACTCATAACCCAACAGAGAAATCTGCTTCACTCCACAACTACACAACATGAGAGGTCTTCCAACATACTCACAACTCAAGGCCATATGTCAAATCGAGAAAGAAATCAAACACTCAATAAATCTTACCACATTTCCAGCCAGCCCTTTCGACACAATTCACAATCTGAACACATCTAATCAAATAACACCCGCCACATAGGCATCTAGTCACCAATTCTCATCAATAAGAATACGAAAGGAAATACAAGTCCCCAATTATATGTTCTCACACAACGAAAATCTCCACAATCAAGCCACAGAATAAGTCCGACCTCAAGTCCTCCAGACTGGCCCATTACCAATATGCCAAAGTCACATCTCATCCATGGAAGCCACAAGCCGTCGATGCACAACCGATACCAGGCGCTCTCATGCGCGCTCGAATACATGGAAGGAATTCAAGAGTTACGCTCTTGGCTGTATACAATGGATTCGCACGACAAGAATTTTAAAAGTGAGATTTTCCTAAGGGTTCCGCATCCTCTCGAAGATAAGTACAGACGTCTCCGTACCGATCCGCAAGACTCTACTAAACCTGCTCATGACCGTCGAGCCCTATGTAACCTAGGGTTCTGATACCAAACTGTCACGACCCCAAATCCTAACCGGCCGTGATGGTGCCTATCGTGGAACTAGGCTAGCCGACTACTGCGTGTTCACATTTCCTTTTTAAAATCCCATTTAAGTTTCAAGCAATTCATAACAATATACAGAAAGTTCTTAATATAATAGGCAAATTTTATATACAGTACTGCCATCCCCAAAACCCTGAGCCAACATGTCATGAGCATCTAGTGAAATAAGCCAAAATAAAGTATTATGATACAAAACTCCGAATCAAAGCTAAATACAACAGGAAGGGAAAGTAGAGATGCTGCGAACACTGAACAACTACCTCTATATCCCCACGATCCGGCTCCACTGCGATATATATATATAAGCTAACACTCGATATCTGCTCCACAATCTGCACACAGAGGTGCAGGGAGTAATGTGAGTACGCCAACTCAGTAACAATGGAAATAAATCAAGTCTAAGTAGCAAGGAATCACATAAAAATCAATTTCATCAAGTCACAATATACATAGCCTTACTTTCCAACAGTATACATAGATATAGGAAATCGTCATGCCTTAGAAATCAACTTCATAAAAGTCCTTAAAACAATGCACATTTTTAACAACTTTAAAACAAGTATTTGGTATGAAAATGAATGTAGTAAAATCATAAGTAGCCCCTCGAGCAAAATCATGTTTCATAATCAGCCCCTCGAGCATGCCTCACAATCCCTCAGCACCTCACAATCACTCAGCACCTCACCATCACTCTTGGCCCTCGGCCACACTCGGTGGAACCACTTGAAAAGCCCCTCGGGCGAAGTAATAGAATGGGGTACTCGACCCAAAAACATCATTTTAATGCTCGTGTAGCATAAATCAGGATGAGTTTCAAATAAAACAGTATGCACAATGATGCTGAATAAAATCATCAACAGGTAGTGAGGAAAACAATTGTAAAACAGCCTCAAAGGGGTCTAAACAGATCGGCACGAGGCCTCAAATACGGCTTACAACCCAAATATTTCACAAATCTTTAGAACATAATTTAACATAAGATTTTGAGTAAATATGAAACTCATTAGTTGCCGCGGAGAGGACCTAGTCCAATCCAAAAATCATTACGCGCCACATATTCGTCATCCGACATGTGCGCCATTCTAAAATCAGTAAGAAATATGTAATCCGGGGTTCCATACCCTCAGGACAAGATTTAAGACCATTACTTACCTCTACCGGACCGTGACACTAGTCCGCTATGCCTTTACCCCACAAATTGGCTCCCGATTGCTCCGAATCTAGCCAAAACCAGTTCAACATCTTTAATATATACTCAAGGAACACAACCTAATAAAAAATTATCAATTTAATCAAAAATCTCGAAATTCGGCCAAACCTGAGCCCCGGTATCTTAGAATTTAATAATTTTACATCTTTAGAAACCTCATCCTCCCACGATTCTATACATACCAATAACACCAAAATCGGACCACAATCGCCATTCCAAAACCTCAAAAGAAATCCCAATTCTTTCCTCCCATTTTTCCAACTTTTTCCTACCCAAATCCTTAAATTTTGAAGCCTAATCTTAACAAAATAGCATAGGAACGGGATTAACAACCAAAGAACTTACCTATGCTGAAGAACTTTGAAATTCTCTCTCAAAACCACCTTCAATGGACTCCTCCCGCATGCAAATTGATGAAAACTAATAAATTTCGCGGAGGGGTCCTTTTTATACTGTTCTACACAGTCATTTCTTCACCTGCGGACAATTGGCCGCACTTGCGGTCCCAGGGTGCGCACCTGCGAGAGTCTTTTAACTGGCCAATTCTCGTGCCTGCGACCACCTTTCCGCACCTGCGGCTTCGCAGGTGCGATGCACCTTCCGCACCAGCGACATCGCAGGTGCGACAAACCCCTCGCACCTGCAGACCATTCCCTACACAGGAAAAACTCGCACCTTCGACCTTTCTCTCCGCTCCTGCGCAACCGCACCAGCAACCCAACACAACAGATTTCCAAAAATCACTCCAACTTCCCATCAACCATCCGAAATCAATCCCGAACCCCTAGGGGACCCAACCAAACATACCAACACACCCCGTAGCATTATTCCAACTTAGTCGAGCCCTCGAAACACCAAAAACAACACAAAAACACTAAATTTTCATCAAATTCAAGCCTAAGAACTTTGAAACTCCTAAAATTCTCCAACTACGCCGAAACCAACCAAAACACCTCTAATTAACATGAAATTTTGAGGACATATCCAAAATAAAATTACGAAATCGTTCCAACTTCCGGAATTTCATGCCAGCCTCGATAGCCTGTTTTCCACTGTCGACCGAAAATTGCTTAAAACTAACTTTCGCCAATTCAAGCCTAATTTTACACCGGACATCAAAACTTCATTCCGAACACACTCTTAAGCCCCAAGCGAAGCTATCCGAGCCATAAAATCCGCATTCCGAGGTCGTTTACCAATAAGTCAATTCTCAGTTGATTTTCTCAACTATTAGGCTACCTTGAGAGGTTAATTGCCTCAATTCTCACCATGACCACTCTGAACCCGAACCAACCGACCCAACACACATAAATGAAGCTGAACCACATAACATGAAGCAGAAACGGGGGAAACGGGGCTAAATTCTCGGAACGACCGGCCGGGTCGTTACAATATCAATCTCCAAAATGGTGGTGAGGGGCATTTTATTTTTCTTTGAGATTCCACCAGCCCTTTGACATTCATCACAATGCTTGACTATATCACTTGCATCCTTTTAGAGAGTCGGCCAATAGAAACCACAACTTTGTACTTTGGCCGCCTTTCTTGCTCCACCATGGTGACCACCATTCAGTGAAGAATGGCAAGCCCCAAGAATTTCAACTTGTTCCTCCTCCGGTACATATCTTCTAGTAACTCCATCCGTACAATTCCGAAAAAGGTATGACTCATCCCAATAATAGTCTTGACCATCCCGTTTGGGCTTCTTCCTTTGGTTTGAAGATGTGACGACCCAAAGGGGTCATCACCTGTTTTATTACCCCATTCGGTACTTCCGAGGCCTTGAAAACCTCATTCGTAGGTTCCTCGATTTGCATGCGCAGTCCGGGCACGTAGCCGGACAACTTAAATATGAAATTCTGTGAAACAAATGCTAATATTTGATATTAACATGAATAAATTTGACTTTTTTTTCTGAAAATATTTAAGAAAAATGAAAATGAAATCTGATTAGAAAGTGATGGAATCGGGCCCGTATTTTGGTTTCGGAGCCCGGTACAAGTCTTATTTATAGTTTAAGCACTTTCTGAAAAGTTTGGTTGAAATCGGATGTCGTTTGACGTGTTTCAGACTAAAAAAATGGAAAATTTGATGTTTTATGAAATTTGATAAAATTCATGGATTTTGAGGTTTAGTTCGATGCATATGATGTTATTTTGGCGATTTGATCTCATGGATAAGTTCATAGGATATTTTTGAGGTAGTGTGTTTATTTGGTTTGGAGCCTCGAGGGCTCGGGTGAGTTTTGGATAGGCCACTGATTGCATTTTTGAACTTGGAAATCTGCTGGTGTGACTGATCTGCAGGCTTCGCATTTGCGAAGCCAGCATCGCAAATGCGAGCTACTCATCGCAAATGCGAAGGTTGGTCTGGGCAGGCCTGATCGCAAATGTGACCAAGAGGTTCGCAAATGCGAAGGTTAACCTAGGCAGGCCTGATCGCAAATGCGACCAAGAGGTTCGCAAATGTGAAGGCTGGGAATGTCTGAAGGGTTCGCAATTACGAACCCTTGTTCGCAATTCCCATGCCAATCAGTAGCATGCACTGTACAAAAAACCGAATTTTGACTTCATATTTCATATTTTCTCAAACTCAAACACTCTTAGGCGATTTTTCCAAGAACAAGACTTCTTCCAAATCATTTGTAGGTTGGTTTTTACTCATTTCTTTCAATCATTAACATTATTTAACATGTTTTCAACTTAAAAATCAGGGATTTCTATGGGTGAAATTGGGTGTTTTGGGTAGAACTTAGGTTTTTCTAAATTGGGATTTGAGTGGGTGATTGACCTCCGATTTGAGAGGTTCTTATATGGATAGACTCGTGAGAGTACGAGGGTTCTGAAAATGTAAAATTTACCCGACTCCGAGATGCTGGCCTGAGGGGCGTTTTGGTCATTTCACCTAATTTTGCGCCACAACCTTAAATTTAATAGTAGAATCAGTGCATGAGATGTTATTTATGGTATGAAACTTATTTGAATAGAGTTTGTCCATTTGGAGTCGGATACTCGTGGAAAACGTGTGGTTTCAGGTTGATTGCTATACTTTGGACCCGAGGTAACTGTTTGGTGTAACCTTTGCTTGAGGGAATAGGAGTTGAGTATAATTTGCTACTTGCTAATTGTAAAATATGATGCATAGGCATGGTGATGAGTATCTATACATTGGTGTCTAGCATGACCGTGAATCCTTATATTGTGAATATTCTGATTTTGTGGTAATTTCCATGCTTAATTGAATTTCTATATGTTGTGAAGAATATGTGAAGGGAATTGTAATCTTTTAAACTTTTTTGGAGCATTGGCTCAGATTGTAATACAAATGATGAAGATATATGAGATAATTGTATCCTTCGGAGCATTGGCTCAGATTGTAATACGAATGATGAAGATATATGAGATAATTGTATCCTTTGGAGCATTGGCTCAGAATGTAATACGAATGATGAAGATATATGAGATAATTGTATCCTTTGGAGCATTGTCTCAAGTAATGGAGTAAATTATGAAATGAAGTGAAAGAAAGAGAAAGCGCTACTAAAATATACCCTTGCCGGGTCATTGTTACTTTTGATATTGTCTCCCTTATTGGGATGTTGAGATTACTGATATTGTTCCCGTGCCGGGATTTAATTGTTTAAATAATGTTCCCTTGCCTGGATTTAATGGTTTAATTGATGTTCCCTTGCTAGGATTTAATTGTTTAATTGATGCTCCCTTGCCGAGATTTCTATTTTGTTCTGCTTACTCCCTTGCCCTTGTTTGTGATTGCTGTTTGGGTGAGGAAGGTTGCTAAAGCATTAAGGGTGATGTCGTGCACTGTTTGATATTGTGAGGAAGAGTGTTAAAGCATGAAGGGTGATGCCGTGCATTGTTTGATATTGTTCCCTTGCTGGGGTTATTATTTCTATTCTGTTTACTCCCTTGCCCTTGTTTGTGATTGCTGTTTTGGTGAGGAAGAGTACTAAAGCACGAAGGGTGATGCCGTGCATTGTTTGACATTGTGAGGAAAGAGTGTAAAGCACGAAGGGTGATGCCGTGCCGTACGATGTACCATTCCGTACCGATATTCATTGATTATACAGTGAGGAAAGAGAGTAAAAGCATGAAGGGTGATGCCGTGCCGTCATTTATTTTATTTACATTATACATTGCATAGTGAGGACGAGAGTAAAAGCACGAAGGGTGATGCCGTGCAAGTTTGTGATTCCTTGTCCTTATTGATATGCTGGCTTTGTTGTTCTTTTCCTTATTGAGATTTCTTATATGAAACTGTTATCTCCCCCATCATGTTCCCCTTCCTTTAATAATTGTTTTCTCCCTATACTTCTTATCCGTTGTATATATGTATATCTATTTATTTGACCTGCACAGGTCTATTTGGTAGTCTGGTTCTAGCCTCGTCACTACTTCGCCGAGGTTAGGCTAGGCACTTACCAGTACATGGGGTCGGTTGTACTGATGCTACACCTGCATTTCTTTATGTTGTGCAGATTACGCAACCTGACCCGGAGGACATCATTAGTGGGAGTGTCTTCCAGCTTATCCTAGAGGCTTCAAGGTATACCCGCTGGCGTTCGTAGGCCTTGGCGTCTCTTCCATCCCTTGATTTCACTTCTGTCTTATTTTTCTTCCTCTAGTTTCAGAGACAACTATGTATTCTCTTTTCCGACTTGTATTTACCACTCTTGTAGATAGTTCGTGAGTTTGTGACTCCAGGTTTTTGGAAAAGTTTACGCATTGTTGTATCATGTTCTCCTTATTTAGCTTGAGACCGTATTTATTTTCGCTGTTAAACTGTGAACCGTTTAGTTTATCCTATTAAATTGATTTTAATATGCCAGTTTATCTATACATGTTGGCCCTTCTAGCGGGTTCAACGTTAGACGCCATCACGGCCAGATAGTGGGAGTTCGGGGCGTGGCAAGTTGGTATGAGAGCACTAGGTTACTTAGGTCTCACAACTCACGGACAACTTGGTAGAGTCTGAGGGATCGGTACGGAGACGTCTGTATTTATCCCCCAGATGCTACAAAGTTAGGATGACTCCATATTTCTTTTCTTCTCTGTCGTGCGCTATGAATTCTGAGTACTGATTGAGTTTCTATTCTATTCTCTCGCAAATGGCGAGGACGCGTGCTTCCCTTGGTTCCGCCCAGCAGCCTGACACTCCTGCTACAACTCCTACTCGGGGTCGAGGACGAGGCCGTGCTAGAGGCTGAGGCTGGGGCCGGGCTCATCCTAGAGTAGCAGCCCCAGTGGAGGACCCTCAGGTCGAGTCTGATGAGAAGGTCCTAGTTCTGGCAGTCCCAATTAGACCAGCCCAGGTCCCAGAGGGGTTCATAGCTACCCTAGTGCTTCAGGACGGCCTTGTCCGTCTAGTCGGACTCATAGAGAGTGTCGCACATGCGGGTTTTCTTCCTACAGCACCAGCCGCCTCTCAGGCTGGGGGAGGTGCCCATACTCTAGCCACCCACGTGCCAGAGGATCTAGCTCCACAGTTTCAAACTCCGGCACCTCAGCCAGCTGGGCTAGCTCAGCTGGGTATTGCAGCACCGGTAGCATAGGGAGCAGCTATGTCAGCAAATGATTTGTGGAGACTTGACAGGTTCACTAAGTTATTCACTGCTACTTTTACTAGTTCACCATCAGAGGACCCCCAAGTTTATTTGGACAGCTGCCATGAGGTTCTTCAGAATATGGGCATAGTGGAGTCCAACGGGGTCGACTTTGCTACTTTTCAGTTATCTGACGCAGCCAAGAGTTGGTGGAGAGACTATTGCTTAGCCAGACCAGCTGAATCTACACCTTTGACTTGGACTCAGTTCTTAGAGGTATTTTTGGGGAGGTTCCTTCCCATTACTCAGAGAGAGGACCTTCGGAGGCAGTTTGAGCATCTCCAGCAGGGATCCATGTCAGTCACTCAGTACGAGACCAGGTTCATCACTCTAGCCCGACATGCTCTTATGATACTTCCCACTGATCGAGAGAGGGTTCAGAGGTTTATCGAGGGATTAGCCCGGCTTATCAGACTTCAGATGGCTAGAGAGTCAGGTACAGATATATCGTTCCAGGATGCGGCCAATGTGCCAGGAAGATTGAGATGATTCTGTCACAGGGTGGTGGTCAGGGGGCTGACAAGAGGCCCCGTCATTTCGGTCGTTTCAGTGGAGCCTCATCTGGGGCCAGGGATTCTTCAGGCAGAGGTCATCCTCCCAGACCTTTTCAGTCAGCTCTTCAGGTTTCCTATGGTACTACAGGTGGTCATGGGTATCAGACGCACTATTCTGATCAGCAGCCTTACAGTGCGCCACCAGCTCCCATCAGTGCACTGTCGCATCAGAGTTTTCGAGGTGGTCATTCAGGTTGACAGGGTCAGATTCAGTTCCCTGAGCAGCCGAGGTCTTGTTACACTTGTGGCGATCGGGGTCACCTTGCCAGATTTTTCCCTCGAGCACTAGGTAGTTCGCAGCATTAGGGTTCTCGTGCTATGGTGCAGGAACTAGGTGTTCCACAGCCTGCCCATCCAGCTATAGGTGGGGGTAGAGGTGCTAGAGGTGGAGGTAGAGGTCATAGAGGTGGAGCTCAGGCCGCCAGGGGTGGAGGCCAGCAGCCGGCCGTCCCAGAGATGTGGTTCAGGGTAGTAGGACCCAGCCCCAATGTTATGCTCTTCCATCCAGGCCAGAGGCTGAGTCTTCAGATGCAGTCATTACAGGTACTATTCAGGTTTGTGACAGAGATGCTTCAGTGCTATTTGATCCGGGGTCTACGTATTTGTATGTGTCCTCTTATTTTGCACCATACCTAGTCATGCCTAGTGATCCACTGAGTATTCCTGTTTATGTATCTACACCAGTGGGTGAATCTATCATGGTCGATCGAGTCCATCGTTCTTGTGTTATGGTGATTGGGGGTCTTGAGACCCGTGTTGATTTGTTGCTTTTAAGTATGATCGACTTTGATGTTATATTGGGGATGGACTAGTTATCCCCATATCATGCCATCTTGGATTGTCATGCTAAGACGGTGACCTTAACTTTGCCAGATTTGCCCCGTTTGGAGTGGAAAGGAACTCCTGGTCATTCTACCCGTAGTGTTATTTCATACGTGCAGGCTCGGCGTATGGTCGAGAAGGGGTGTTTGGATTATTTGGCTTATGTGCGCGATTCCAGCGTTAAGGTTCCCTCTATTGATTCGGTGCCCGTGGTTCGTGAGTTTCCTGAGGTCTTCCCTTCAGACCTGCCAAGGATGCCACCCGACAGGGACATTGATTTCTGCTTTGATCTGGCTCCGGGCACCCAGCCCATTTCTATTCCGCCGTATCGCATGGCCCCACCAGAGTTGAAAGAGTTGAAGGAACAGTTGCAGGATTTTCTTGGGAAGGGTTTCATTAGACCTAGTGTTTCTCCTTGGGGTGCTCCCGTATTGTTTGTGAAGAAAAAGGATGGTTCGATGAGGATGTGCATTGATTACCGGCAATTGAACAAGGTTACAATCAAGAATAAGTATCCACTGCCGAGGATTGATGATTTATTCGATCAGCTTCAGGGTGCCAAGGTATTTTCAAAGATAGACTTGAGATCTGGCTACCATCAGTTGAGGATTAGGGCATCCGATGTCCCTAAGACAGCTTTCCGCACTTGGTACGGGCATTACGAGTTTTTGGTCATGTCGTTTGGGTTGACAAATGCCCCAGCAGCTTTTATGGACTTGAAGAACCGAGTGTTCAGGCCTTATTTGGACTCGTTCATGATAGTCTTCATTGATGATATATTGATATACTCCCGCAGTCCGGAGGAGCACGAGCAGCATCTCAGAGTGGTTCTTCATACTCTGAAGGATAGCCAGCTATATGCAAAGTTTTCGAAGTGTGAGTTCTGGTTGAGTTCAGTTTCCTTCCTAAGTCATGTCGTATCAGCAGAGGGTATTCAGGTTGACTCGAAAAAGATTAAGGCAGTCAAGAACTGTCCTAGACCATCATCAGCTACAGAGATTTGGAGTTTCTTGGGATTGGCAGGCTATTATCGTCAGTTCGTGGAGGGGTTCTCATCTATTGCAGCCCCGATGACCAGGTTGACCCAGAAGGGTGCCCAATTCAGATGGTCGGACGAGTGTGAGGCGAGCTTCCAGAGGCTCAAGACAGCTCTGACTATGGCGCCGGTATTGGTTTTGCCACAAGGTTCAAGGCCTTATACAGTCTATTGCGATGCTTCCCGTATCGGGCTTGGTGCAGTGTTGATGCAGCATGGCAAGGTCATTGCTTATGTTTCGAGGCAGTTAAAGATTCATGAGAAGAACTATCCAGTGCATGATTTTGAGTTGGCAGCCATTGTCCACACATTTAAGATTTAGAGGCACTATCTGTATGGCATGGCGTGTGAGGTGTACACGGATCATAAGAGTCTTCAATACTTGTTCAAGCAAAGGGAGTCGAATTTGAGGCAGAGAAGGTGGTTGGAGTTGTTGAAAGATTACGATATTACCATCTTATATCACCCGGGGAAGGCCAATATGGTGGCCGATGCTTTGAGTAGGAAGTCAGCTAGCATGGACAGTCTTGGTTTTATTCCGGTCAGTCAGAGGCCGCTTGCCTTGGATGTTCAGGCTTTGGCCAATCGGTTTGTGAGGTTGGATATTTTTGATCCTAGTCGAGTGTTGGCTTGTACGATCGCTCGTTCTTCATTATTGGAGTGTATCCGTGATCGGCAGTTTGATGATCCCCATTTGTGTGTCCTTAGAGACACGGTGCAGCGCGGAGGTGCCAAGCAGGTGACCTTAGATGATGATGGTGTTTTGAGATTGCAAGGGCGAGTTTGTGTGCCCAATGTTGATGGGATTCGAGAGTTGATTTTAGAGAAGGGCCATAGTTCCCGGTACTCTATTCATCCGGGCGCCGCGAAGATGTATCAGGATTTGCGGAAGCATTATTGGTGGCGTAGAATGAAGAAGGATATTGTGGCATATGTTGCGCGATGTTTGAATTGTCAACAGGTTAAGTATGAGCATCAGAGGCCTGGTGGTTTATTTCAGAGGATTGAGCTTTCCGAGTGGAAGTGGGAGAGGATCGAAGTGGGAGTGGATCACTATGGACTTCTTTACTGGACTTCCGTTGACCCGGAAGAAGTTCGATGCAGTTTGGGTCATTGTTGATAGGCTGACCAAGTCAGCGCATTTCATTCCTGTGGCAGTCTCCTATTCATTCGAGAGGTTAGCTGAGATTTATATCCGGGAGATTGTTCGCCTTTATGGTGTGCCAGTATCTATCATTTCGGACCGGGCGCGCATTTTACCTCGCGTTTCTGGAGAGCAGTTCAGCGAGAGTTAGGCACCCAGGTGGAGTTGAGCACAGCATTTCATCCTCAGACGGATGGACAGTCCGAACGGACTATTCAGATATTGGAGGATATGCTCCGAGCTTGTGTTATTGACTTTGGAGGATCATGGGATCAGTTCTAGCCTTTAGTAGAGTTTGCCTACAACAACAGCTACCAGTCGAGTATCCAGATGGATCCTTATGAGGCTTTATATGGTAGGCGGTGTCGATCTCCGGTTGGATGGTTTGAGCCGGGAGAGGCTAGGTTGTTGGGTACAGATTTGGTTCAGGAGGCCTTGGACAAGGTCAGAATCATTCAGGATAGGCTTCGTACAGCTCAGTCCAGGAAAAAGAGTTATGCAGATCGTATGGTTTGAGATGTGGCTTTCATGGTTGGTGAGCGAGTATTGCTCCGAGTGTCGCCTATGAAGGGCGTGATGAGATTTGAGAAGAAGGGAAAACTTAGCCCTAGATTCATTGGCCCGTTTGAGATACTTGATCGAGTGGGAGAGGTGGCTTATAGACTTGCATTTCCACCTAGATTATCAGCCGTACACCCAGTTTTTCATGTGTCCATGCTTCAGAGGTATCACGGCGATCCATCCCACGTGTTAGATTTCAGCACTGTCCAATTGGACAAGGACTTATCTTATGAGGAGGAGCCGGTAACTATTCTAGACCAGCAGATTCGTCAGTTGAGATCCAAGGGTTTTCCTTCTATTCGTGTTCAGTGGAGAGGTCATCCTCCTGAGGCATCAACCTGGGAGTCCGAGTCCGATATGCAGAGCCGTTACCCTCATTTATTTCCCGACTCAGGTACTTCCTTCTTCTGTCCGTTCGTGGACGAACGGTTATTTTAGAGGTGGAGAATTTGACGACCCAAAGGGGTCATCACCTGTTTTATTACCCCATTCCGTACTCCCGAGGCTTTGAAAACCTCATTTGTAGTTGCCTCGATTTGCATGCACAATCCGGGTGCGTAGCCGAAAAGCTTAAATATGAAATTCTGTGAAAACAATGCTAAGATTTGATATTAACATGAATAAATTTGACTTCGGTCAACATTTTGGGTAAACGAACCTGGACCCATGATTTGACGGTCCCGGAGGGTCCGTAGGAAAATATGGGACTTGTGCGTATGCCCGGAATCGAATTCCGAGGTCCTAAGCCCGAGGAATGAATTTTCGAGTAAAATTATTTTCTGAAAATATTTAAGGAAAATAAAAATGAAATCTGATTAGAAAGTGATGGTATCGGGCCCGTATTTTGGTTCCGGCGCCCGGTACAGGTCTTATTTATGATTTAATCACTTTCTGTAATGTTTGGTTGAAATTAGATGTCGTTTGACGTGTTTCAGACTAGAAAAATGGAAAATTTGACGTTTTATGAAATTTGATAAAATTCATGGATTTTGAGGTTTAATTCGATGCAGATGATGTTATTTTGGCGATTTGATCGCACGGTTAAGTTCAGAGGATGTTTTTGAGGTAGTGTATGTATTTGGTTTGGAGCTCCGAGGGCTCGGGTGAGTTTTGGATAGGCCACATATTACATTTTTGAACTTGGAAATCTACTGGTGTGACTGATCTCCAGCATCGCAAATACGAACTACTCATCGCAAATGCGAAGGTTGGTCTGGGCAGGTCTGATCGCAAATGCGACCAAGAGGTTCGCAAATGCGAAGGTTAACCTGAGCAAGCCTGATCGCAAATGCGACCAAGAGGTGCGCAAATGCGAAGGCTGGGAATGTCTGAAGGGTTCGCAATTCTCATGCCAACCAGTAGCCTGCACTGTATAAAAAACCGAATTTTGACTTCATATTTCATATTTTCTTAAACTCAAAACACTCTTAGGCGATTTTTCCAAGAACAATACTTCTTCCAAATCATTTGCAAGTTGGTTTTTATTCATTTCTTTCAATCATTAACATCATTTAATATGTTTTCAACTTAAAAATCAGGAATTTCCATGGGTGAAATTGGGTGTTTTGGGTAGAACTTAGATTTTTCTAAAATTGGGATTTGAGTGAGTGATTGACCTCCGATTTGAGAGGTTCTTATATGGCTAGACTCGTGAGAGTACGAGGGTTCTGAAAATGTAAAATTTACCCGACTCCGAGATGCTGGCCTGAGGGGCGTTTTGGCCATTTCACTTAATTTCGCACCGTAACCTTAAATTTAATAGTAGAATCAGTGCATGAGATGTTATTTACGCTATGAAATTTATTTGAATAGAGTTGGGACATTTGGAGTCGGATACTCGTGGCAAACGTGTGGTTTCAGGTTGATTGCTATACTTTGGACCCGAGGTAAGTGTTTGGTCTAACCTTAGCTTGAGGGAATAGGAGTTGAGTATAATTTGCTACTTGCTAATTGTCAAATACGATGTATAGGCATGGTGACGAGTATCTATACATTGGTGTCTAGCATGACCGTGAGTCCTTATATTGTGAATATTCTGATTTTGTGGTAATTTCCATGCTTAATTGAATTTCTATATGTTGTGAAGAATATGTGAAGGGAATTGTAATCTTTAAACTCTGTTGGAGCATTTGCTCAGATTGTAATACGAATGATGAAGATATATGAGATAATTGTATCATTTGGAGTATTGGCTCAGATTGTAATACGAATGATGAAGATATATGAGATAATTGTATCATTTGGAGCATTGGCTCAAGGAATAGAGTAAATTATGAAATGAAGTGAAAGAAAGAGAAAGAGCTACTAAAATATACCCTTGCCAGGTCATTGTTGCTTTTGATATTTACTCCCTTATTGGGATGTTGAGATTACTGTTATTGTTCCCTTGCCGGGATTTAATTGTTTAATTTATATTTCCTTGCCGGGATTTAATGGTTTAATTGATGTTCCCTTGCCGGGATTTAATTATTTAATTGATGTTCCCTTGACGAGATTTCTATTTTATTTTGCTTACTCCCTTGCCCTTGTTTGTGATTGCTGTTTGGGTGAGGAAGAGTGTTAAAGCACGAAGGGTGATGCCGTGCACTGTTTGATATTGTGAGGAAGAGTGTTAAAGCACGAAGGGTGATGCCGTGCATTGTTTGATATTTTTCCCTTGTCGGGGTTGTTATTTCTATCCTGTTTACTCCCTTCCCTTGTTTGTGATTGTTGTATGGGTGAGGAAGAGTGCTAAAGCACGAAGGGTGATGCCGTGCATTGTTTGACATTATGAGGAAAGAGTGTAAAGCCCGAAGGGTGATGCCGTGTCGTACGATGTACCATTACGTACCGATATTCATTGATTATACAGTGAGGAAAGAGAGTAAAAGCACGAAGGGTGATGTCGTGCCATGATTTACATTATTTACATTATACATTGCATAGTGAGGACGAGAGTAAAAGCACGAAGGGTGATGCCGTGCAAGTTTGTGATTCCTTGTCCTTACTGATATGCTGGATTTGTTGTTCTTTTCCTTATTGAGATTTCTTATATGAAACTGTTATCTCCCCACAGCATGTTCCCCTTCCTTTATTAATTATTTTCTCCCTATACTTCTTATCCGTTGTATATATGTATATCTATTTATTTGAACTGCACAGGTCTATTTGGTAGTCTGGTTCTAGCCTCGTCACTACTTCGCCGAGGTTAGGCTAGGCACTTACCAGTACATGGGGTCAGTTGTACTGATAGTATACCTGCACTTCTTTATGTTGTGCAGATTTTGCAGCCGGACTCGGAGGACATCATTAGTGGGAGTGTCTTCCAGCTTATCCTAGAGGCTTCAAGGTATACCCGCTGGCGTTCGTGGGCCTTGGCATCTCTTCCCTCCCTTGATTTCACTTCTGTCTTGTTTTTCTTCCTCTAGTTTAGAGACAACTATGTATTCTCTTTTCCGACTTGTATTTAGCACTCTTATAGACAGTTCGTGAGTTCGTGACTCCAGGTTTTGGGAAAAGTTTACGCATTGTTGAATCATGTTCTCCTTATTTAGCTTGAGACCGTATTTATTTCCGCTGTTAAACTGTGAACCATTTAGTTTATCCTATTAAATTGATGTTAATATGCCAGTTTATCTATACACGTTGGCTTGTCCAGCGGGTTCAACGTTAGATGCCATCACGGCCCGATGGTGGGAGTTCGGGGCGTGACAGAAGAGAACTCATCTGGGATGATGTCACTCACAAGAAAATTTGCTAGATCCGCGAACCATGGTACCTCTTTCATTGAAATGGCTAGGAGTTTCTCATCGGAGAAGGAGTCATTGATTTCTAGTCCATCATGTGGCCTCCCTTCCTCCTCCAAACGAGACAAGTGGTTTGCCACTTGGTTTTCACTTCCTTTTCGGTCTTGGATGTCTATATCGAATTCTTGCAACAAAAGCACCCATCTTATTAATCGAGCTTTGGAATATTTCTTGCTCATAAGGTAACGAAGTGCTGCATGATCCGTGTGGATGATCACTTTTGTACCCATCAAGTACGGGCGAATCTTCTCAATAGCAAACACAATGGCAAGGATCTATTTTTCGGTTACAGTGTAATTGACTTGGACATCATTCATGGTCTTACTAGCATAGTAGACCAAATGAAAAATCTTGTTGATACGTTGCCCCAAAATTGCTTCAACCGCCACATCACTAACATCACACATGAGCTCAAAAGGAATGCTCCAATTCGAGGCGGTGATAACGGGAGTAGTTGTCAACTTAAACTTCAGCAATTCAAATGCTCTCAAAGAAATGTACTATATTCCAAAAATACACCTGAAATTACACCTAAATATTCCTATATATTCCAAAAATACACCTGAAATTACACCTAAATTACGATATACTATATTCCAAAAATACACCTAAATATATAGCTAACACCATCTTTTAGCTCCCCGGCAGCAACCAAAAATTGATCTCGTCCAATTTCACTCCTTTATTTGAGGATTTGAAAATGGTCGATGCAATAATAATACCCAACAGAGTCGGGGTCGAATTCCACTAAAAGTTATGCGAATGGGTGCTAGTAGTATATATCTTAGTGCGTGAAATTGTATATCGTAATTTGCACTTCCGAAATATTGGGTTTTGTTTAAATTCTAACTTAAACTACTATTGTGAATTTAAGAATGAAACTAGAAAATTATTTTTGGGTTGTTCCCTTAATGGGTTGTAAGCCCTAAAGCTTGTTTAATTGGTCGAGGTGTATTATAGCTATCAACACTCAAGTACCAACTCAATACCTCTCGGTCGAGAGTGTTTTGCCCAATTTGGTTTTCTCAAGTCCAAATGAGTATTGAAAAAAGAAGTTGATAATAAGCTCAAGTCGGGTTTTACTATCTCTAGGTTCAACTCTTTAATTGGGATTATCAATCTCTTGATTGACCTAATTTCTTGCTAGCCAAATTTTCCTAGACTAAGTCTCTCTTTCTCAAGTAGAGACCAAGTCAAATAGGCATGAAATAATATTTGCAACCTCTAATTCTTTAAATAAAAGCAAGAACGAGGCTAGATAATCAATACCCAACCATAAACAAGCAATAAATCAAATAACCATTAAGTTTATACACTATGGTTGAGTCACAACCCTATTGAAAATCTAGCTACTCATACTTAAATTAGAAGGAAAAAAAAGAAGAAGTTATAACTAAACCCATATTAATAATTAATATGATAAAAGCAATATTCAAAAAGCTCAAAATAGAAAAAACTTCTAAAACGAGCAAACTAAAACGGCTGCTGATGTCAAAAGTTACAAAATTTAACCTAAAAAAATGAAACTCTTCTATTTATACAGTTCTGGAATTTTCGGACAAAATTACCCTTTTGGAGGTTCTGCAACCGCACAATTCCATGTGCGGTCCGCACTTTGCATCAGCCTGGCAGGAATGGAAACCTGCGGTCGCACAATTCTGAACTGCGGTCGCACTTCTTTCTTTCCGCGGTCCGCACATTTCTGAGTGCGGCCGCACAGTGCTATTTTGCCGACCACACAAGTATGAATGCAGCCGCGTAGCTAATCTTCTGCGGTCGCACAGTAATTGTTCGGTACACACTTTTATTGAATCTTGAATGCAGGTTCTCTGAACTTTTTCTCTCGCACATGTTCTACGGTCGCACATCATGTGCGGACCGCACTTTGTACTTGCATCTGATGGGATTTGCTTCATAATCTGCGGCCGCAGATGATAATCTGATGTCCGCACTTTAGAGCTTCTGTGTCTATTTTTTGTCCTTAGTTCAGATTACTCCTTCTTGAGTTGGATTTCATCTTTGAGGCTCATTTTTCACCATTCTTGTAATTAAGCAAATTTCATCAGTTTTCGGGAACATAATTAAACACTTTTGGACTAAAATAAAAGCAAAAAGGTGCTAATAAGTAGTCAAAATCCCCACTTATCAGGTACCACTAGAAAACTCTAGCATGCCCCTATCCTCTAAGAGGAGTTGTGGCCCTCCCTTGGCCTCTACCTCTACCTTTGACTACTGGGGAAGCAGCCACTCTACCGTTGGGTAATGTCATTACGCGCGTTCTCACCATTTGTGAGAGAATAAAAGAAAGATACTTAGCACAACATCGACTTCACGATAGGAGATGAAGAAAGAGAAGATTCCTAACGCCCTATAGCCTCTCAAAGATATGTACGGACGTCTTCGCACCGATCCAAAAGACTCTACAAGGTCTGCTCATGACAATTGAAACCTATGTGAACATAGTGCTCAGATACCAAGATGTTATGACCTAATTCCCACCATAGGCCATGATGGCGTCCAACACTGCCATTAGGCATGCCAACAATAAACCACCATCACAATCATCGTTCTTAACACTTTTAAAAACAAGAATCTCATTTATAAAGTAGAACTTAATTTAGAAATCATGGTAAAATACGTTTACTACTACTAATCCTCAAAACCCGGTGCCACAAGTGCATGAGTATCTACAAAAATATACACAACTCTGTCTGGAATAAAATAGACAGAATAAAATAAACATTAGGGTGCGGAGACTCCGGGTGTTGCGGGTCAAGGCATGGAAAGCAGTTCACCACAAGGTCTCCAACAAATGCGGTTACGCGCCTGAGTGACCATGTGAAGTACATGTCTCGGTACCTGCACAATTAGTACAGAAGTATAGTATGAGTACGTAAATCATACCCGGTAAGTATCTAGTCTAACCTCGAAGAAGTAGTGATGAGGGGTCAATATTGATACTTACTAGTGGTCTAATAACAATGTACATAAAGTAGACAGGTAAGAAACACAACAAGCAGTAGCGAGACAGATAGATAGAAAATAATATGATTCTCAAGTAAGAAAAAATTACAAAATCATTAAATACCATGAACTGCCTCGAAGGAACAAGGTCAACCAATATCAAATACAAAATCACAGCTCACGTCAGGAAAATTCATATGTAAACTGACTCCCAATCAAGTATTACGCATGAGTCTACTGAGGTGAACGGTCCGATCCCATAAGAATATTTTTACACAATACCGACGAGGCGAACTGCCCGATCCCATAAGAATAACTCACAACACTGCTGAGGCGAATGGCTCGATCCATAAGAATAGTGTTACATAATACAGCCAAGGCGAATGGCCCGATTCCATAAGAATAACTCACAATACTACTTAGGCGAACAATCTGATCCCATAAAAATAGTTTACAATATTGTCGATGAAAATGGACTGATCCGATAAGAATACTACCGAGGCGAACGACCTGATCCCATAAGAATAGAGAAACTCTCTCACATGCGAAGGTACGTGCGAGTCGAGAAGACACTGAACTACCGATCATCAAATATCCCACAAAATCCAAAGTAAGAGGCTCGATCATTATATAAATTTTAGTCTCAATTTCATTTATAAATTCAAGTAATCAAAAAAACAAGTTTAATCCAAATAGTACGGTTAAGGCATGGTGTAGGTCTAAGTCTACCCGGACATAAACATGAATCTAGCTACGTACGGACTCTCATTACCTCGTACATACGTAATAACCAAACAAGTACCACATAACAATTAAAATACCTACGCTGATATTTTCCTCTTACAAGATTGGGTAAGAGACTTACCTCGCTTCCAAGACTATTACTCGACTCTCAAACTTCACTAGTCACCTCAAATCAATGCCTAGAAACCCGAAACTAGCCAAAGTATGTGCAAACCAATCAATATATGTTCAAATTCTCATAATTTAACTATTAGAGAATATTCCCAACCCAACTCAAAAACTCAACAAAAGTTAACCCCGGGCCCACGTGTTTGGATTCTAGAAGAAGACTCGTATCATGAAGGCCAAACTGCCCCCTGCCTGAGATCTTTCATCACGTTCGCGACTCACATGTCATGTTCGTGATACCTACTGCCCTCACTCTCCGCGTTCGTGGTCACCCAACCTCGATCGCGAAGGCCTACCTCGTGTCAGCCCTTCCTTCTTTGCGTTTGCAAAGGTAGCTCCACGTTCGCAAAGAGGAGCCAGGTCCTCCATTGGGTTAAAGAAGAGAAACTATTGCCCCTTTGCTAGCCTCATTCGCGATTGTGGAATACCCTTTTCAATCGCAAAGCACACCACCACACCTGCAAACCAGCATCTCCAAGCATGAAGAAAATGGTCTGAAACCACATTGAAACACCCCAAGCCCCCATCTAATTATACCAATAAGTCAATAAACATAATGCGAACCTACTCGGAGTCTCGAAACGCATAAACTAACATCAAAACCAAGAATCACGCCTCAAAACCAAATTAATCAACTCCAAAATTTCAAGCTTCTTCCAACTAACTCCGAACGTGATGAATCATGCTTAGACAACCCAAAACGGCACCAAATTTTACACACAAACCATTAATCACTCTACGACCCTTTTCTAAGGCTCAAAATTTACGAACATCGATAACACCAAAGTCTACTTCAAATCAAACTTAGAAAACCCTAAAACCTTCAAGATGCTAACTTCCAACAATAAACACCGAAACGCTCTCGGTCTACCCGAAACTCAATTTGAACATACGCTCAAGTCCAAAATTATTATACGAACCTATTGGGAAATCATATACGGAAAGTCAAAAATAGGGAAACGGGGATCTAGAAAGCAAAATGACCGGTCGGGTCATTATAATTACTACCTCTTAATTGGTCAAGGTAGTCTATTGGTGAAATTGTTGATATATTTGATTTAGTCGTAGTCATGCTTGCATTTTGAGCACACATCCATACATTTACCTATTATGTACTTGTGCACCTTATTGATTATTGGTGAGCAGACACATCCTTAAAAATGAAATGTTATTTTTGTTTTGCTATGATTATGGCATATTTGGACATGTTGTGCGGATCCATTTGGATATGATATGAGGTTTCTACCGCGCGGTTATTGTGTTATTGTTATTGTTGTGGCACAAGGTTTCTATCGTGTATTTATGGTGATATTGTTATTGTTATGGCATGAGGTCTTTGTGATGCAGCGTGTGGATATCGATCCATCCCCCTAGGTTCGCTCTCTCATGTTTCTCTCTTGATGGCATACACGCATGTTGTGAGAAATGTATATTTCTACTGGATTGAGATATGAAATCCAATGCGGTGTTGGAAGCTTTGATCATTAAAGTGAATCCCTTATGTCATATCATGTATACTATATGCTTTCTGTGTTGTATTCTAACATACTACTTGATGCCTCTATTACATGATTTGGACTTGTTAGATGATATAAAACAATGTATGTTGATTTGATATATTCTGATAAAATCTTTGGCAATATTGTATCTTCTTTCCTGGTATTATTTTGTATAACTGTGAATTATATAGGTTTATTTGGTTAGTATGTATCACATGACTTGAACCTCGTCACTACTTCACTAAGGTTAGTCTTGATACTTACTGAATACACGTTATCCCGTACACATATTATACTTCTGTATATTATTGTGCAGATTCAGGCATTGGTAGTAGCGGACATCAGGAGGTTGCCCAGTAATTGAAGACATCTGGAGGGTGCCTAGTGCCTGACACCAAAGACTTGAGGTAATGCTACATGATCGTCTGCAAACCCTTGAAGTTCTCTTCCTTCCTTTAGCATACTGTTATTTTACATTTTAGATAGTATTTGTATTATTGAGGGATTTAGTTATATCTTATTTTATAGTTCATGATTCCATACTACCAGATTTTGGGGGATTGTTGTCTTAGTATTTATGTACTTATTATTGTTGGAAGACTCATTCTGCTTGTTTATGCTATCTCTGTTACATTATATCTTGTTGAATTTAGTTGATCTATGATTGTATGTTGGCTTACCTAGCATTGGAGAGTTAGGTTCCATCACAATCTTAGGTGGATTTTTGGGTCGTGACACGAAGCGATGCATGTGCAATGCGCAAAAAGTAAAGACAATCAATAAAGAAATAGCCAAAAGCGTAAAGCAAAGAGAAATGAGAGATTGTTCTTATTGATAATCCCTCTTTCACATAATACAACACTGCCTTCGAGGATGGTATCCTATAGCCAGCTATCAAATATGTATGAAGCATAAGTATAATGCGAGGTATGAAGATACAAGCTTATGAGCTCGAAGAGTCTCTAAAATAGATAGACTAATATTTAAAAATATTTAGGAGATGAAAGCAAAGTCTTGCAATATGATAAGAGCTTGATGAGTTGAGTTGAACTGTATCCATGATGCCCCCATTGTTTGGTCATCATCTGGTTTTTATAAAGGTTCAGTGCTTGGACTCCACGGCTGACTTATAGGACTTTCGATTAGTCCATTGAGCAGACTTGACCATTGGGGATAATATTCTCTCTCATGATATCCGTGGAGATAGTTGTGGAGGTTGTTAGACATGTTTCCTATCCCTTTAGACTCGACCAAAAGGTATTGGAGTGGATCGAGATGCAACGTGTAAGCCCGAGGCTTGGCCCATGTGAGCCTAACATGTATAGACATGGCCCATGTACTGAAATACTTAGTGCCACAAGACTTTGAGTTGATCTTAGTGCAAGTAAATCCATAGGAATGGTCGTATGATAAGGGGCCATTCCGTATAGGTCCTTCGTATTAGTCACTAGGTTAGAATAGGTCCCATGACTCTGGGCATGTATATTTTCTGACTACTACAAGTCGTGGGTTGACTTTATTGACTTTAGCCTAGACCTTTCTTTTGCTTATGGAATTGATTTCTATGACTTTGTTTGATATCATGGATTATTATTTTGACTAGACTGAGTTCGTTCATTGAATTTGGGGCAATGTTAGGCGGTTCTTGAAGGTTAGAGCTGGCCTAGGACACTGGTGAGCTAAGACTTTTGAACTCAATGAAGAAATTTCTCCCAAACTGTCTTGTTTGCTATGTGTTATGTGTTTGAGGTAATGTACATGCGAGGTGACGAGCATATATGCGAATGCCATGTGTATTCATGCTTGGGTAAAATATAAAATTTGTATGATTTACTTGTTTTGTTTGTTTTACTTGTTATATGACTACTTGAGCATCATATTCATACTAGTATCATGTTATATGCATTCTTTTCCATGCTAGTTTAAAATAATAGAGATTATGTATGTGGGATTACAGAGTTACTTGTTAGTCATACCTCAAATATACTTTTTATAACTTATATATTAGATATCACACTTAATTATGAACTTGGCACGTTGAATTGTCCGTATGAATTATATTAAGCATGCGATATGGCCATGCTTGTTATTGCTTGTGGATATGGATTCGTCCCTCATGAGTCGTAAAACCATATTTCTCTCTTGGTAGTGTATACACAGGTTTACTAGACACTTGGAGAATGTCGATTTGATATAAATATTGAGTATTTATCATATATTAGTGATACTAGGCTCTTGTTGATGAATTTTATATAAATGCTACTTTATGAATATCTTTATATATAGAGCTTAGGTGCATTGGCATGCATTGGACTTGTTAGTTGATGAAAGCATGCATTATATCCCATGAGTAGGTTGTGCATATTCTATGCACCGATTATATGCTTTGCTTCATTTATTCTGTAAACTCTTGAACTGCACGTGTGATGTAAATGCAATATTTTTTACTAAACCTTCGTCATTACTTCGTTGGGGACAATCGATGATATTTATTGAGTATGTGTTGGTGTACTCGCACTACACTTGTTGCACCATTTTATGCAGATACTGAGCTTGACACTAATGAGACCTAGGGGACTGATTAGGAGCATTATTTGGAGACTTAGCAGTGAGCTACTTTTCTTGATTTACAACCATTGGAGTCACCCTCTATCTTTATTTATTTATTTATTTATTATTATTATTATTATTATTATTATTATTATTATTATTATTATTATTATTATTATTATTATTATTATTATTATTGTTATTTCCATCCAGACAGTAATGTATTTTGAAATAGTGATGTGTTATTACTCTTTAGCAGCTCATGATTCAGCAACACCAGTTTCTGAAGGTATTTTGGTTATTTTCAAAAGACTTTCTACTTTTTTATTATCTATTCTATGATTGTTAGAATTTATTATATACTATATTGTCTTTTAATAATTTGTTTGGTTGGTTTGCTTGGCGGGCCTAATTAGGAGTCATCGCGATTAAGGTAGAAATTTGGGTCATGATAGTGATATATTTATAATTTGCATATCAAAGAGAAAAACATGTAAAAATCAATTAAAAAAAATCAAAAAGTCGCAAAAAAGCTGTTGGTGATTTTATACATAAAGAACCAGATCCCGCTGCAGCTAAATACATCTTCATAATCCAACTTAATAAATTATCAATGAATGTATCCATCATCTGTGTCCACCTAGTAAGTTACTATCTTTATAACTTAAGAACATGACTAATTTTTTGGGTTTCCAAAATATTCCAAGACTCTTAACTTAATGATCTAAAAAATAGAGCCTTTAACATAAAAATAAAAGTAATGGGCCAAAGCCCACAAGTTGAAAAATAGCACGAGAATGGATTGGGGCATTTGCATCTGTACCCATTTTTTGGGTCACATTTTAACTTATACCCGCTTTGCAAAAATAATTTCAAACGTACCCACTTTTCGCCTAAAATTCAGGCATACGGGCCTGAAGTAGCAAAGGCAATCACGCAAACTTCAGCATTCTAGTAGACGACTGAACTTAAGCATTCTACTAGCTGAAGTTTTGTTCTCTATTTGTTGAACTTCAGCATGTTTTAGCTGAAGTTTTATCCTGGATTCAATAGTTTTGTCGTAAATATTTTTCAAAAACTTCAGCAGAAGATGCTGGAGTCATTTAGTTCATTTGTAAAAACTTCAGCACTAAAGTGTCACGACCTAATTTTCCTCCATTGGGTATCGTGATGACACCTAGTCTTAGGGACTAAGTAAACCTAGCAGTTACTGAATAACAACAATAAATAAGGAGAACTAACAGTCTTGATATAGAATCTCAACAGAATGTACAAATTTTCCCAAAATCGGTAGTACAAGTTATAAGCTCTACGAAAATCTACAACTTCTAAGTACAGCTGTTTGGAAGTAGATACAACAGTGTATGAATAATAAATACAAAGAAGGTGACTCCGACACCTGCGAGCAGGTTACCTTGATTCTCCTCGACAATCATCCACACAGCTGCTACAATATATACCTGGATCTGCACACAAAAATGTGCAGAAGTGTAGTATGAGCACACCACAGCGGTGCCCAGTAAGTATCAAGACTAACCTCGGTGGAGTAGTGACGAGGACTATTCAAGACACTACTGGTCTACAAAATAAATAACATGAATATATAAATGACCGAACGTTACATCTATCTAAGAGTTCTCAGGATAATCTACCACAATGACAGTATAAAGCGGCAGGAAATTACAGAAATCAATCACGAAACAACACAAAAATACATAGAAAGATGGACAGCAAAACAAGCCGAATCGAAAGGAAACACAATACAATAGAGGACACCAATAACTCAACTCCACGTCGGTTTGTTCACAACGGGCCTTAGCCATTAAAATTCATAACTGGTAGAAATCTTTAAACAACAGTTCATATGAAAAACTTTTGTAAATAAAATCATTTTAGTATGGAAGAGTTTACTTTGAAAACCTACTTTCTCCAAAAGTAAATATAAGTATAACTAATAGAGAGAATCACGTAAAACATAGTTTCTTTCAAACTACGAAGCTTTCCAAAGAGGCTTTCCCAATAAATGACTTCCAAATATCATTTTAGGCAAAACTAGTGCTTTTCAAATATACCTTCGATGTAAAAGTCATTCAAATATAATCATTTCAAAACCATTACTTTTTTCAATAATACTTTTCAATAAAATCTCTTGATAAATTATCTACCGGGACTCAGTCCGCCACTTAGAAATTTCCATGCAGTACAGGAGGAATATCAAATCTTGCCAATAAATGCAGTAAATGGCAAACAAGAACGACGAAAATAATAATGCATAAATACGGCATGGAATGTCCCTTCGTGGTAACATAACATACATGGCACAGAATGTCCCCTCGTGCTAACATAACATAACATGGCACGGAATGTCCCCTCATGCTAACATAACATAACATGGCACGAAATTTCCCCTCGTGCTAAATAACATAAACATGGCACAAAATGTCCCCTCGTGCTAAATAACATAAACATGGCACAGAATGTTCCCTCGTGCTAAATATAATAAAAATGGCACGGAATGTTCGCTCGTGCTAAATAACATAAACATGGTATGGAATGTTTCCTCGTGCTAAATCACATAAACATGGCACGGAATGTTCCCTCGTGCTAAATATCACGAATATGGCACGACATTATCCTTCGTGCTTTACACTCTTCCTCACCCAAACAATATCAAGAACAATAGTTTGGCAAGGAAAAACCAACAATATGACCCATAAATCACCACATCCCGGCAAGGGAGTCAACAATACAAATAATATCATTAACAACATAACTAGTAATAGAAACCACAACATCCCGGCAAGGAAGTCAACAGTACAAACGATATCATTCACAGCATAAACAGTAATAGGAACCATCACATCCCGGCAAGGAATTCAACAATACAAACCATATCATTAACATCATAGACAGTAACAGAAACCATAACATCCCGGCAAGGGAAACAACTATAACCAATCTCACCTAAACAGTTTACTTCACGGAATAACACTCGGCTTAAAACAAAGGCCCAATAATATGCAACATCACGAAAATACCAATAACATAAATGTCTAACAATTAGACCTAAGTGGAACTTAAGGGAATAGTCATATAAATCACAATGTAAGACTCACGGACATGCTTGACTCCAACGAATAAATGTTCCAACTACGGCTAGTCAACTATAAGGCTAGATGACACTAATTATAGTCAATTAGGCAAGCTAGGAAGAAAATATAGCATGATGATAAGAGAAGTAGAATATTCAGTTAAGTCAAGTAAAGTCAAATAGCCAACGAAGAATCCAAAAACAAGTAATTCTAATTTAAACAGGAAGGAATGAAATTAACAACCAAGGATTCAAGTGTAACAATTACAAATCATACACAGGTAATATAAGAATCTACGAATCCTAAAAGGGCAATCTAATTGCAAATAAGTACGAGTACACACTCGTCACCTCGCATACTCGGACTACAATCAACAAGGAAGACTCAATCCTAAGGGGTAGTTCCCCCACACAAGGTTAGGCAAGATACTTACCTCAAAGACGACAACCCGGTACTCAAAAATAGACTTCTCAGGCGGAAAGACCTCCGGACGGCTTACAATCAACTAAAACAACTTCAAAATACACATAAAACGTATAAGGAACTATTCCGAATAATAAAGTTTCAATCTTTACAAAATCATAAAAATCGACCCAAAAGTCGACCTCTGGGCCCGCACCTCGGAACCTGACAAATTTTACAAATTCCGATTACCCATTCCGATACGAGTTCACCCATACTAAATTTATCCTATTCCGATAACATTTGGTCTTTCAAATCATGATTTTTCATTTTAGAAACTTTCTTTCAAAACCCACAATCCCCTCAACCCAAAACACAAATTAAATGATGAAAACAAGAACTAATTCATGAAATATAATTAATTCTAGTGGAAGAACACTTACCCATTCGATTTGTGTGAAAAACCCTCAAGGAATCGCCCAAAACCGAGTTCTAGAAGTCAAAATATGTATAAAATGGTGAAACCTCGATTTTGGGAAACTTATATTCTGCCCGGATGTTTAATGATTCGCGATCACAGAACATTGATTGCGATCATGGAGAAGAAAAGAAAGGCTGCCCAGGCTTAAAGTACTGCGATCGCGGGGGAAGTAATGTGATCGCAAAGAGGAACAATTGCCACTGGCCAAAACGCTCTATGCGATCGCGAAGGTACGTGTGCGATCGCGTATGAGAATTTACATGCTTCCCAAATTGCCACACTACGCGATTTCGAATCGTGGAATGCGGTCGCATAGAAGAGATAATTGGGTGCCCTGCTGGAACATTATGCGATCGCGATGCTGTAGATGCGATCGCGAAGAAGAAGAAAGTATACCTCTGCGATCGCGGTAGATTATGCGTGAACGCATTGAAGGAAAGTCTGGGCTGCTCAAAGAGACACTATGCGATCGCGACTACTCCTATGTGATCGCATAGAAGGAAACCAGAATGCAGGTTCAACAGTTCAAAATAGGGAAAATGGACCCGAAACCCATCCGAAACACACCCGAGACCTCGGGGCTCAAAACCAAATATACACACAACCTCAAAAACATCCTACGGACTTATTCGAGTAATCAAAACACCAAAATAACATCATAAACATCGAATTAAACCTCAAAATCAAAGAAATTTCTCAAAACTTCTTTAAACATCAAATTTTGCATTTTTTACCCGAATCATGTCAAACCAAGTCCGTTTATTACCAAACTTCACAGATAACACATATAAATATGTGATGACCCAAGGGGTCATTTTATGAATTTAGACTCTGTTCTAGACTTATTAGCCATAAAAAGATTAATTTTAACTACTTCGATTTTTGTGCGCAATCCGGGCATGAAATCGGAAAGCTTTTATGTGAAAATATAAGAAATAATAATTTTTAGAATTAAAAATTTGGTTTTAGTTGACTTGAGTCAACATTTTGAGTAAACGGACTCGGATCTGTGTTTCGATAATCCCGGGAGGTCCGGAGTAAAATATAGGACCCGGGCGTATGCTCGGAAATGAATTCCGAGGTCCCAAGCCTTAGAAATCAATTTTTGAAAGAAATTATTTTGTTGAAATATTTATGATATAAAGAAAAGAATTAATGTTTAAAATTATTAGTATCGGGCCCGTATTTTAGTTCCGGAGCCCGATACAGATGTTTTATGATATTTAGGCCTTGCGTGTGAAATTTGGTAAAAAAATGGAGTTCATTTGACGTGATTCGGACATCGGGTTGAAAAGTTATGAACTATAAGTGTTCTTCAGGAAAATAATGAGTTTTGATGTTTAATTCGTTGTTTTACATGTTATTTTCATGATTTGATCGCACGAGCAAGTCCGTATGATGCTTTTAGACTTATGTGCATGTTTGATTAAGATTCCCGAGGGTTCGGGTGAGTTTCAAATAGGTTTGGGTTGTGTTGTGCTCGTTCTTTCTTATGCGTCGACGTCGTTTCTTCAAGCATAAATGATATCATATTGAACAAATGAACTTCGATTTCTATTTTGAATAAATTATTAGATCCGTATTGTAATTACGGACCCGTAGCAAAAAGAATCATCGAATTTGGACATCATATGAGGGTTTTATGGGCATTTTACTAAGGTTGCCAGATTTTCAGGTTAATTACGCAATTGCCCCTGACGGTGTATTAAAAACTTCACAAATTGCAAATATTAAAACCGACATATCTCCTTCATTATAATGCCAAATTGAGTGATTCAAAAGCCTAAGTTGACTAGAATTTCACAAGGAATCCATTGGACACATAAAAATAGAGTTTAGGGATCATTTGGCACAAAAAAAGAGGCAGAATTGCTGGAAAAAGAAAAAAGGACAGACTTCTTCTTCTTCAAATTTTTGAACCCCACAGCCCTAGGAAGGAATTTCTTCACCAAATATCATTCCCAAGTCATAGGTAATTAATTTTAAACTTTACTCTTTCAATTACCCATTATTTTTCATCACTTTTAAGTCAAAAACTAAGAATTTTCATGGTAAAAATTGAGGGTTTGGGTAGATTTAAGGAATTTTATAAAAATCGAATCTTTACCTCTAACTGAGGTCGGATTTCGAAATTAATTATATATTTGGTTTCGTGGGTGAATGGGTAAACGTAATTTTGTCCGAACCCCGAGTTTAGACCAAGCGGGCCTGGAGCCGGATTTTTACTTTTTTTGAGAAAACTTAGGAAAATCTATATTTTTCAATAAAGTTAGTTCCTTTAGCATTAGTTAATGATATTAAATTAATTGTGATTAGATTCGATCAAGTTAGAGGTGAATTCAAAAGGAAGAGCAATAATTGAGCAGTGAGTGGTCAACGAAATTGAGGTAAGTGTTTGGACTAACTTTGACTTGAGGGAATAGGAATCCCCACTTGTTTGTTATGTGAAATGCATGGGCGTGGTGTATAGGTGAGGTGACGAGTATCTATGCACCACACAATTTGTCCGTTAAGCATAATCAATTTTCCATTCCCAACTTAATTGATTCTTGTCTTAATTGTTCTATGTCCATTATTGTTTCTATGACCACTTCGTCTTGTTATTTTATTGTTAGATATTGTTGTGGTTATTTTGAAAAGAGTATTGGTTATTTTTAGCTGAATTTCTTGTGGTACAAAACGGTTGAGCAGTTTGGCATTATTTTTACCAATTATATATATATATATATATATATATATATATATGTATGTATGTATATGTTTCTGTTGGTTCCATTGTTGATAATATTGAGCAAATGATGAGCAATGCAATTTAATTGTTTTATGATTGTTGAGGTTTACGTGGTTGTTGAGTTTCAATTGATTGTTGTCAATTATTATGGCGAGTGTATTAAAAGTGTTGGTTGTTCCTTTGATTTTTATCATGGTACATAAAAACTGAGCTGGGTTGACAGTGTTACGGTGTTTACATATATTCTGGTTGGTTTTATTATTAAATGATATTGGTTAAAGCTTACGAGTAATATGGTTTCCTATTTGAAATTATAGAAATAAAAGTATTGTGAAAGGCTTGTCCTGAATTGTGAAAGTCTCATAAATAAACTGATATGATATATCCGGTGGGAGCGGGTTGCACGCCGCAACAAGGAGTGATAAGGGTGGACAGGTGGGATCGGGTTGCACGCTGCAACAGGAGCAATAAGGGTGATATATATATATATATATATATATATATATATATATATATATATATATATATATATATACAGGGAGGAGAAATAAGGGTGGACAGGTGGATCGGGTTGCACGCCGCAACAAGGAGCGATAAGGGAGGACATTTATATGTTTATTGTTTATAAATTAAAGGCTGGAAGACTCATTATTTTATTGTCATTATTTCATATTCTGCTCTTTCTATTATTTAAAGTGAAACTTGTTTCGTTTTCAATTGTTGAGACATAAATATTGTGAAAGGCTTTGACTTAAATTGTGAAAATTCTTTTTATAAATAAAGAGATGTGATTGTCTGGTGGGAGCGGGTTACATGCCACAACAAGGAGTGATAAGGTGGACAGGTGGGATCGGATTGCATGCCGCAACAGGAGTAATAAGGGTGATATATTTATAGAGAGGAGCAATAAGGGTGGATATGTGGGAATGGGTTGCATGCCACAACAAGGAGTGATAAGGGAGGACATTTTTATTTTTACTGATTTTCAAAGAAAAACAAAGATTTGAAAACTTACTATTTTATATTACTATTTTTCATATTTTAGCACTACTTTTATCTAAAGTTAAAGTTTGGAACCTTGGAAATTATTTGAGAGTTGGTTATAACTGAGGTCTAGAAAAGGCGGCTGAGTTATTTCATTGTTGTTGCAATACTTAATTATTTGTTTAGATTTCCTTCTTGCTTTATATTTATTGTCTCAGTTATATTTTTCTTGTTCGTGTAGAATTGTTTTATTGCGTTATAGTATATATTATTGTCACAGGTTATATGTTGTTAATGCCCCGCCGTAGCCTCGTCACTACTTCGTCGAGGTTAGGCTCGGCACTTACTCAGTACATGGGGTCGGTTGTACTGATACTACACTCTGCACTCTTTTGTGCAGATCCAGGTATCGACCAGCAGTACAGATATTTAGAGTGACTATTCATTTATTCGGAGACACGAGGTATATTTGTCGACGTTCGCAGATCACGAGAGTCTTCTCCCATTTCTATAAACGTTGTTTTATTTTATTCAGAACACTTACATTATTTTTTCGGCCCAGTATTTGTAGTATTCTTTAGTAGTTCGTGAATTGTGACACCAAACCCTGGGTAGTCTTAGAGTTATTTATATAATTAGTTCGTGGTTCATTTTTATTCAATTGTTTATTATTTTATCATTGGAAATAATTTAAATTAAGTTTACGTTAGATTTATTTATTGATGTTTAAGAAGATAATCAAAGGAAGTTAGCTACTCAAATTCTAACATTGGCTTGCCTAGCAAGTGTGGTGTTAGGCACCATCACGATCCCTAAGGTAGGGAATTTGGGTCGTGACAAGTTGGTATCAGAGCAATAGGTTGCTTAGGTCTCACAATTCACGAGCAAGCTTAGTAGACTCTGAAGGATCGGTACGGAGACGTCTATACTTATCTCTCGGAGGCTATTGAGTTAGGAAACAACTCCACTTTTATTTCTACTGTATCGTGCGAATTTATTCTATCATGAATGATTGAACTTGTCTATTCTTGTCCTCTCACAAATCTTGACAACATGCGAAGCGTCTACAACTGGAAAAGATGAAGCCCCAATGACAACTACGATTAGGGGGAGAGATAGAAGTAGAGCTTAGACTAAAGCTCGAACATCAGTACCTATTGTACAGTCTCAAATGGATCTAGACGTGGAGGTTATAGCTCAATAAATACATGTTGGACTAGCCCATATCCCAGAAGGATTTATAGCTACTTCAGTACTGTATAACAAGGGAAAAGTTGAAAGCAACAGAGTTGATTTATATGAGCTGTGAAGTTTAACATTCTGAATTATCAGACATTGTGACCTATGTCTTCGTGCCAAGTGGGGAAGTCCACTGTCAAGGAATAGATTGCGGGGTCATGTGTTATATCGGTTTTGGCCTGGAATGTATAAGGCCTGAGAGTTTGCAAGAGATAAAGCTGGGACTAGCGATATGTCCGCCTCCTTAATAATCCCATACCTTGAAACCACAGGAGTTATGTGAACAACTTTGAATCTACATAAGGTCTACTCAACGTGAAAGTCACAGTTGCGGATTTTGGGGTTCTCCAGAGGGAGTACAGTGGTTAACAAGCTTCTAAATTATATGGTCCGTGCCAAGAATTATCTGAATAGAGCTCTACTTTTGTGATCATTGTGTGTCAATAGAGATGAGAGTTACCCCAAAAGAATAATGAAAAATATGAATAAATGAGGTAGCTCAGCAGTGTTGTGTCAACATAGTAAAAGAAGAAATTGGTCGCCAGTGTTTGTGGCAAGCCTATGAAGAGGACGACCAGCCAATGCAACATCAACTACTTGACTCAGTTCTTATAAATGCTTTTGAAAGATTTTGTTTCTTAGACTCTCCATAATGTGTGGCGCATAGGGTTTGAACGGTTGCGTTAGGCCACCATCATAGTGTCAGGACTTGCCATCAGGTTTGATAAGTTAGCCCGTCATACTCCTACTTCGGTTCATATAGCCATAGAATAAGTTCACAGACTCATTAAAGGACTCAAATATGATTGACAAATTTTGGACGACTCAGGGAAGGTTGATACTTAATTTTGGGTAGTGGTAGAAATTGTCCTAGGCTTGGGAGAGTGATATTTCATCAGAACACTCAGGCTACGTGCCCCATTGAAGTTATAACTCAATTTACATGAACAACTAGAAAAAATGAGGTCAGAATGTCGAAGGTGGAGCATATTCCTAGAGGTGGAGACCCATCCAATTGATATATTTTCTATGGTATGGTTGAGGTCGTTATATCAAATGGTTCCATTAACAAAACAATCTCTAGTTATTATAAAGTGATGATTTCCTGAACTTTATTCGGTTATGCGTATCTAATAAAATTCTTCAAATATGCTCCACTCTCGAGTGAGCTTCGTAACTAAAAAAAAATCTACTTATGGGAATACTTGCATTGAGAAATTCTATGGAGATAACTGTGTCTATCATCACGTGTTGTAATTTTGTTTAACGAAAAATATTTAAAGGAAGAAAAGGAAAGGTTTCGAGTGGCACGATGCGCATGTTGCTTGTGATTCAGAATCGAGTACAAGATCCTCGCATTGTAATATGATTTGAGATGTTTAAATCGGTCTACGAGCTGCGGTGGAAGTTATGTAAGGACAAGGTCCTTCTGATGGAAATTCTTGTGTTTAAATTCTCCCGTGTGAATTAAAATTTTGTTATAGTACTAGTCATGCCTGTTAGGCTTATTCAAGAATTCATGTATAAAAGAATGATGATGATCATAAGAATAAATGAATAAATAATAAAAATAAAAGTAATACTAATAATAATAAAATAAATAAAAAAATAAACTAATTAATTAATTGTGTATAATTTGCCAAATCCGTGTCAGAATTATTGAGCTTTGACCTACAAGGTAGGTGCCCCGCTCAAGTGGCGTTAAATGAGACACGTTAAGTCGGGTATATAATTATGAGGTCTTCATGAATTGCACCTCGTCATTAGTATTGTGAAGGTCGAAAGGGGATTATTGTTAACGTGAAGTTGTTGGTAATTCTATAATTGGCTATGAACTACTATTAAGAAAATAGAGGCAGTGAGTATGGGCAGCCTTGTGTATATTCCAGTTGGTGAGAGGCCGTTAGCTTCAAACATTCAGACGTTGGATAATCAGTTCATGAGGTTAGATATTTCCCCCAGGAGTGTTCTAGCTCGTTCAGTCGCTCGATCTTCTCTAATCGAGCATATCCGGAAGCGGCAGGATGGTGACCCACATTTGGCTGTTCTTAGGGACACAGTTTGGCACGGTGATGCCAAGCAAGTTATAGTTGGAGATGATGGTGTTTTGAGGATGCATGGTCGGTTATGTGTGCCTAATGTTGATGATCTTCGTGAGTTGATCCTTGAGGAGGCTCAAAGTTCTAAGTATTCTATTCACCCAGGGGCAGCTAAAATGTACCAAGATTTGAGATCGTATTATTGGTGGAGAAGGATGAAAAAGGACATTGTGGCGTATGTGGCTCGTTGCTTAAATTGTCAGCAGGTAAAGTATGAGCATCAGAGACCTGGTGGTTTACTTCAGCAGATAGAGATTCCTGAGTGGAAGTGGGAGCGTATCACTATGGACTTCGTTGTTGGACTCCCACGGACTCAGAGGAAATTTGACGCAGTTTGGGTTATTGTGGATAGGCTGACTAAATCAGCACATTTCATTCCTTTGGCAAGTACTTATACTTCAGAGCGGTTGGCTGAGTTATATATTTGGAGATAGTTCGCCTTCACGGTGTGCCTGTGTCTATTATTTCAGATTGAGGTACGCAGTTTACTTCGCACTTTTGGAGGGCAGTTGAGCGTGAGTTAGGTACCCGAGTTGAGTTGAGTACAACATTTCACCCTCAGACTGACGGATAGTCTGAGCTTACCATTCAGATATTGGAGGATATGCTCTGCGCTTGTGTTATTGACTTTGGAGGTTCGTGGGATCAGTTCTTGCAGTTAGCAGAGTTTTCTTATAATAATAGTTATCAGCCGAGCATTCAGATGGCTCCCTATGAGGCATTATATGGTAGACGATGTATATTTCCAGTTGGATGGTTCGAGCCTGAAGAATCTCGGTTATTGGGTACATATTTAATGAAGGAGGCCTTAGATAAGGTCAAGATTATTCAGGAAAGGCTTCGTGCAGCTCAGACTAGGCAAAAGAGTTATGCCAATCGTAAGGTTCGTGATGTGGCATTCATGGTTGAAGAGAGATAGTATTTCTTCGGGTATCGCCCATGAAGGGTGTTATGAGGTTTGGAAAGAAGGGTAAGTTGAGCCCTAGGTATATCGGGTCGTTTGAGATTCTTGATAGAGTGGGGGAGGTAGCGTATAGACTTGCGTTGCCTTAAGATTTATCCTCAGTTCATCATGTATTCCATGTGTCTATGCTCCTGGAATACCATGGTGACCCATCCCACGTGTTAGACTTCAGCTCTGTCCAATTGAAAAAAAGACTTGACTTATGGGGAGGAGCCGGTAGCAATTTTAGACCGGCAGGTTCGTTAGTTGAGGTCTAAGAGTTGTCCTTCAGTTCGAGTGCAGTGGAGAGGCCAGCCCGTTGAGACAGATACTTGGGAGTCCGAGTCAGACATGCAGAGTAAATATCACACTTGTTTGCAAATTCAGGTAATCTTCTATGTCCGTTCGAGGACGAACGTTTGTTTTAGAGGTGGAGATTGTGATGACCCAAGGGGTCATTTTATGAATTTAAACTCCGTTCTAGACTTATTATCCATAAAAAGATTAATTTTAACTAACTCAATTTTTGTGCTCAGTCCGCGCGTGAAATCGGAAAGCTTTTATGTGAAAATATAAGAAATAATAATTTTTAGAATTAAAAATTTGGTTTTAGTTGACTTGAGTCAACATTTTGAGTAAACGGACTCGGATCTGTGTTTCGATGATCCCCGGAGGTCCGCATTAAAATATGAGACCCGGGCGTATGCTCGGAAATGAATTTCGAGGTCCCAAGCCATAGAAATCAATTTTTGAAAGAAATTGTTTTGTTGAAATATTTATGAAATAAAGAAAAGAATTAATGTTTAAAATCATTGGTATCGAGCCCGTATTTTGGTTCCGGATCCCGATACAGATTTTTTATGATATTTAGGCCTTGCCTGTGAAATTTGGTAAAAAACGGAGTTCGTTTGACGTGATTCGGACATCCGGTTGAAAAATTATGAACTATAAGTGTTCTTCAGGAAAATAATGAGTTTTGAGGTTTAATTCGTTGTTTTACATGTTATTTTCATGATTTGATCGCACGAGAAAATCCGTATGATGCTTTTAGACTTGCGTGCATGTTTGATTTAGAGCCCCGAGGGTTCGGGTGAGTTTCAAATAGGTTTGGGTTGTGTTGTGCTCGTTCTTTCTTATGCTTCGACGTCGTTTCTTCAAGAATAAATGATATCATATTGAACAAATGAACTCCAATTTCTATTTTGAATGAATTATTAGATCCATATTGTAATTACGGACCCGTTGCAAAAAGAATCACCTGAATTTGGACATCGTATGAGAGTTTTATGGGCATTTTACTAAGGTTGCCAGATTTTCAGGTTAATTATGAAATTGTCCCTGACGGCGTATTAAAAATCTTCACAAATTGAAAATATTAAAACCTACATATGTCCTTCATTATAAGGTCAAATTGAGTGATTCAAAAGCCTAACTTGACTAAAATTTCACAATAAATCCATTGGACACATAAAAATCGAGTTTAGGGATCGTTTGGCACGAAAAACGAGGCAGAATTTCTGGCAAAAAAAACGGACAGACTTCTTCTTCTTCAAATTTTCGAACCCCACAGCCCTAGGAACGAATTTCTTCACCAAATATCATCCCCAAGAGTTAATTAATTCTAAACTTTACTCTTTCAATTACCCATTGTTTTTAATCACTTTTAAATCAAAAACTAAGAATTTTCATGGTAAAAATTGAGGGTTTGGGTAGAATTAGGAAATATTATAAAAATCGAATATTTACCTCGAATTGAGGTTGGATTTCAAAATTAATTATATATTTGGGTTCTTGGGTGAATGAGTAAACGTAATTTGGTCCGAACCCCGAGTTTAGACCAAGCGAGCCTGGGGCCGGATTTTCACTTTTTTCGAGAAAACTTAGGAAAATCTATATTTTTCAATAAAGTTAGTTCCTTTAGCATTAATTAATGATATTAAGTTATTTGTGATTAGATTCGATCAAATTAGAGGTGAATTCAAAAGGAAGAGCAATAATTGAGCAGTGAGTGATCTACGAAGTGTTTGGTCTAACTTTGACTTGAGGGAATAGGAATCCCCACTTGTTTGCTATGTGAAATGCATGGGCGTGGTATAGATGAGGTGACGAGTATCTATGCACCACCCAATTTGCTTGTTAAGCATGATCCCTTTTCCCGTTCCCAACTTAATTGATTCTTGTCTTAATTGTTCTATGTACATTATTGTTTCTATGACTACTTGGTCTTGTTATTTTATTGTTAGATATTGTTGTGGTTATTTTGAAAAGAGTATTGGTTGTTTTAGCTGGATTCCTTGTGGTACAAAACGGTTGAGCGGTTTGGTATTGTTTTTACAAATTATATATATGTATATGTTCCTGTTGGTTCCATTGTTGATAATATTGAGCAAGTGATGAGGAATGCAGTTTAACTGTTTTATGATTCTTGAGGTTTACGTGGTTGTTGGGTTTCAATTGATTGTTGTCAATTGTTGTGGCAAGTGTATTAAAAGTGTTGGTTATTCTTTTGATTTTCAATTGTTGGTACATAAAGACTGTGCTGGGTTGACAGTGTTACGGTGTTTACATATATTCTGGTTGGTTTTATTATGAAATGATATTGGTTAAAGCTTACGAGTTATATGGTTTTCTATTTGAAATTGTGGAAATAAAAGTATTGTGAAAGGCTTGGCCTGAATTGTGAAAGTCTCATAAATAAACTGATATGATATGTCCGGTAGGAGCAGGTTGCATGCCGCAACAGGGTGTGATAAGGGTGTACAAGTGGGATCGGGTTGCATGCCGCAACATGAGCAATAAGAGTGATATATATATATATATATATATATATATATATAGGGAGGAGCAATAAGGGTGGACATGTTGGATCGGGTTGCACGCCGCAATAAGGAGCGATAAGGGAGGACATTTGTATGTTTATTATTTATAAATTAAAGGCTCGAACACTCATTGTTTTATTGTCATTATTTCATATTCTGCTCTTCTATTATTTAAAGTGAAACTTGTTTCGTTTTCAATTGTTGAGACATAAATATTGTGAAAGGCTTTGACTTAAATTGTGAAAATCCTTTTTATAAATAAAGAGATGTGATTGTCTGGTGGGAGCGGGTTGCACGCCGCAACAAGGAGTCATAAGGGTGGACAGGTGGGATCGGGTTGCACGCCGCTACAGGAGTAATAAGGGTGATATATTTATAGGGAGGAGAAATAAGGGTGGATAGGTGGGAACGGGTTGCATGCCGCAACAAGGAGTGATAAGGGATGACATTTATATTTTTACTGATTTTCAAAGAAAAACAAAGATTTGAAAACTTACTATTTTATATTACTATTTTTCATATTTTAGCACTACTTTATCTAAAGTTAAAGTTTGGAACCTTGGAAATTATTTAAGAGTTGGTTATAACTGAGGTCTGGAAAAAGCGACTAAGTTATTTCATTATTGTTGCAGTACTTAATTATTTGTTTAGATTTTCTTCTTGCTTTATATTTATTGTCTCAGTTATATTTTTCTTGTTGGTGTAGAGTTATTTTATTGCGTTATAGTATATATTATTGTCACAGGTTATATGTTGTTAATGCCCCGCCGTAGCCTCGTCACTACTTCGTCGAGGTTAGGCTCGGCACTTACTCAGTACATGGGGTCGGTTGTACTGATACTACACTCTGCACTCTTTTGTGCAGATCCAGGTATCGACCAGCAGTAGAGATATTTAGAGCGACTATTCATTTATTCGGAGACACGAGGTAGATCTGCGATTGTTCGCAGATCCCCAGAGTCTTCTCCTATTTCTATAAACGCTGTTTTACTTTATTCAGAACAGTTATATTATTTCTTTCGACCCAGTATTTGTAGTATTCTTTAGTAGTTCGTGAATTGTGACACCAGACCCTGGGTAGTCTTAGAGTTATTTATATAATTAGTTCGTGGTTCGTTTTTATTCAATTGTTTATTATTTTATCATTGAAAATCATTTAAATTAAGTTTACATTAGATTTATTTATTGATGTTTAAGAAATAATCAAAGGAATTTAGCTACTCAAATTCTAACATTGGCTTGCCTAGCAAGTGTGGTGTTAGGCAACATCACGATCCCTAAGGTTGGGAATTTGGGTCGTGACAAAAATCATATCGAACCTGTACCAGGCTCCGGAACCAAGATACGAGCCTGATACCACAGGTTTCACATCAAATTTTATTTTAAAAAACCTTTATATTTTTCAGAAAATAATTTTCTTTAAAAATTCATTCTCGTACTTGGGACCTCGGAATTCGATTCCAGGCATATGCCCAAGTCCCATATTTTTCTACGAACCCTTCGGGACCGTCAAATCACGGGTCCGGGTCCGTTTACAAAAAACGTTGACCGAAGTCAATTTTATTCAAATTTCTTGTAAAAAATTATCATTTTTATCAGTTTTTCACATAAATGCTTCCCGGCTACACGCCCGGGCTTTGCACGGAAATCGAGGTGAGATAGAAGGAGGTTTTCACAACCTCGGAACATAGAATTAGCTAGAAAAATACGAGATGACCTTTTGGGTCATCACATAAAGAAGCTGAAGTTTTGTCCTGGATTCATTAGTTTTGTCATAAAAGCTTTTTCAAAAACTTCAGCAGATGCTGAAGTTATTTAGTTCATTTGTAAAAACTTCAGCACTAAACAAGCTGAAGTGTTGTCCTGGATTCATTAATTTTATCATAAAGCTTTTAAAAAAAACTTCAGCAGAAGATGCTGAAGTTATTTAGTTCATTTGTAAAAATTTCAGCACTAAATAAGCTGGAGTTTTGCACAGTAGCAGGAAGAAGGAGGCGCCTAGAGTTGTCAAAATTAGGATATAAATTAAATAATTTTAAAAATATGGGTATAGGTTAAATGGGCGCCTCGTGCAATTTTTACGAATGAATTGGAGTAAGAAAAGATGCTGAAATAGTTTTGTTTTGGGAGAAGGCCTAATATACATTTCAAGTTGAATCCAGACATTTAGATTAAGAGCCTTTGCAATTGCCAGAGTCAAAAAGGGTCAAACTCCCAAAAGATATATCAGATCTGATTCAGTTGAAAAACGAGAAAGATGAGCCAAATTCTTTTTGACTTTTAAAATCAATGCCAAGTGAAAATAGTGTAGGTTGGCAACTCTTCTTAAATATAATTGAGAAGTAACCAATATTTACAAAATAGTTTTTTTTAAAAAGCCATTAATGCGAAAATAATATTTTAGATAAACATACTCTTAGCTAAAATATGGAAAAACTCCAACATAATATGCTGGATTTCGAATTTTAGTAAAATATCAGTATATTGTGCTGAAGCTTTTGCAATTTTTCTTACGTTTCTGTAGTTTTTCTCACTTCATGCAATATATCTGATTCTGCAACACTTGTGGCTTATCAGTATTTAACTTGAAAATGGTATTAGCAATTATATTTAATTTTTGTGGTTCTAAAAATATGTGATTGATTTTAATACTAGTTGTTAGGCAATAGACGCCGAGCGTGAACAAAAAAAGTAAGATAAGAATATATGAGAATAGTGGTATTCAAACCAAGCTGTTACTTGGCTAGGTCTCGAGCTCGCTGGAATTGGGCCTCGAGGTCCAATTGTTACGCTCGACAGCAGGCGGTCGATGAAGGGATAACAATATTGGGGGCCTCGAGGATGACCCTTTATGATGAATAATGAACAATAAGTGAAGAACAGTTGAAAAAAATAATAAATGAAGGCAATAAATCAAACGGACAATGTTTCAGCACGTTTAGACAAATAACAGAGAATGTTCTATTGTATTGAATGTATATTCTCTCTCAAAGTGACAAGGGTCCCCTTTATATAGGAGAGGGGAATCACAAGATAGTACACGTATATTTATGACAAGATAATGACATTGGTACAATTATTTAATGGCTGAGTACGGACTCGTACTATTCTTGCATACTTGGTCAGCTCTAACCACGTGCCTTTGAGAATTTTTCGCATTTCAATGACGGTCATCGATTTGTACTGTCCCGAGGTTGAACACAGGGAACCTTCGATATGCTCCCTCGAGGGATGTACCTCGAAGCCAAGCTTCTAACTCCATCCCGAGTTTTTCGAGGACGGGCACGTAATGGCACAGTGACCTCAAAAATCGAACTCTTCGATTTTGACCGTATACTAGCAGCAAGGGAAGAGCATGTTTTTAAGACCGTTGAGCAACCTTTTCCCTTCGTCAAGCACAGTCTTTACTTTGTAAATGAGTTATGGACTTACGACGGGCTCTTCAACTAAACAAGCTACAATAGTTACTCTGTTTTGATATTATTTTTTGGCAACCTCACAACACTTAAAATAATCATTTGAAACGACAACTAATTTTCATGGAAGCAACTAAATTTTGGGATGCAACTAATCGAAGTTAGAAAATCAAATCTCTTATATCCTTTTATCATGGCATATTGTATGTTCTTTATAGGGGTGTGCATTCGATTTATCGATTCGATTTTGACCTTTATCGATAATTACTTATCGATTATCGATTTATACATATGCTTATCGTTATCGTTTCAATAAGGTTTCGATTTTTTCGATTTCGGTTTATCGATTTTTGGGGCTTATCGATTCGGTTATCGATTACACCAATAAGAAAATTTGCGGGATTCCACCAATAAGAAAATTTGCTAGCTCTAAGCGATGTTGTCATGTTTAGTACCCTTACTTAATATATGTATACAATGTGTAAAACATGTATAAATAGTGGATAGCTAATAGAGATAGACGGCTAATCATTACTATATTATACCAAATGACACTACGATTAATTGATTTAATTCAGGCAGACTAATTATTCTTCAGCTCCTTACCTAACTGACCAAAAGAACTTCTACCAAATTACAATCAACTTACTGAGAGAACCCATTTGGAGATAGAGAATTACCAGATCTGTGGAAGAAACCGAGAAAGGAGGAATTTTGAGTGAAGAAAATTTAAGGTTTCAGCAGTTCAGCTCTAAAGGGGCAGGAGGGTAGGGCCGTAGGGGAAAATCTTGAGGCAGAAGCAGCGTGAAGAGGAAAGAAAATAATAGGGTAGGAAAAATTAGAAAATAATAAGGGTAGAGGAAAATGGAAATAATAAGTTAGGGTAAACAAAACCACGGGTAAAAAAAATAAAAAATAAAAAATTTCTTATCGATAAGCGAAGTGGACAAAATCGAAATCGAAATCGATAACTTGATAAGAAAATTTTCGGAATCGAAATCGAAATCGATAAATCGATATCGATAAATCGATAACAAATAATCGATTCGATTTAGCGATAAACCGATTCGAATGCACACCCCTGACCAAAAACACATATTGTAATTGATTGAAGGTTAAATATGCTTAGTCATATATTTTAAGGACCAAAAATTAAATTTACCAATTACATAGGTACCAAAGTGCTATTTACAGAAAGAAAAAGAAAAAAGCTGAAGTGAAAGAGAGAGCCGACAGAAATAGAAGTAGTTGAGTTTAATCCTCCCACAAAGTACAAACTGAAACCTACCAAGAATTTTAAACCGAAACCTAGTAAACTTTGGATTGTTGGTCTATAAAATACGTTTGGGAGGATGTCTTGCATCAAAATTTGATATCTATGGCTAGCTCTTCCTTGGTGGTAAGACCTAGTTGTGTTCCTGGAATTGGAGAATCGTTTGATGGAAGTTGCAGTAGTGATATGGTGAGCAGCAGATGCGTGGTTCCATGGTTAATGCTACCGCCGGAGTTTGAGGAGAAAAAATCACCCTTTTCAAATTCTACAGACTTGCAGAAGGGGATGTCATACGGCTGACAGACAAAGTGATGATCGCAGATGTCGATTCCGATTCCGTTTGTGTGGGATCATTATCCAAGGGATGGATTTCTTACATACAGCCTAAAGATTGTTATCTCTTCCTCTATCATCCACTTTCTGGGAAGATTATCCAGCTTCCATCCGTTGAAACCTTTCCCTGTGTTAACGGCGTCATCCGTAACAGCCATTCTGGTTTGGTCGAAAACTTTCTTGATCACCAATCTATGCCCCTAAGCTCAAAAGGTTTGTCTGCATACATTGTCGTAAAGATGATACTTTCATTGCCTGATCCTATGGAGGAGGATTGCATAGCTTTGGTCATTTACGGGCCTGACCAGCGACTCGCTTTCTGCAGGAGGCCTGGCATAGCTGAAGCCAATTCTTGGACTGCCCTCGACGGGCCCTTAGACGACTACAATCAAATTGTGTTCCACAGTGGAAAGAAACTGTTTTTCGCCTTCACCGGTAGTAAGGTGCTTGAAGCTTGGGATCTCCATAATCATCCAATTAAGAGGTTTCTCATTCAGAATGAAGATTTTGGCAATGATTCTTGGCCTTGTTCTTCCGTGGATGATGCTGATCTAGAGTACAAGTCATTTTACTGTTACGATATCGATTACCTGGTATATGACCACCAAAGCGAGGAACTTTTTATCGTCACACGCTACGTAGCACATAGCATTACCCAAGATGGGACTCTGTTACCGCGCGAGGACAATGCTGACGACCGATACCCATACAAGACCCGAACTTTTGATGTTTTCAAACTTGATTTTATAGACGATAATCATGTGGACCTTGAATACTTGCCGGATAGCCTTGGCGATCGTGCATTCTTCATTGGCTCCAATCCCGGCTTTGTTCTCTCGACCACCACGTTCCCGGAATTGAGGCCCAATTCTATTTACTTTACAGATGATCTGACTTGGGTTTACACGTATAGGGAGAAGCATAATTATGGAGGTCATGATTTGGGGATTTATGACTATAAAGAAAAAAACTTTTTAAGTTGTTACTACCCCGTTGATGTCGACAAGATACAGAAGATTCTACCAGCTCCTATTTGGTTTACCCATGAATTTGATGCAACATCCTTGGCCTCCACTCTAGGTCTCACCCTTTAGTTTTACTTATTGCAGATCATGTAGCATAGTATGCAGCCTGGTGTTGACTTATCATTATGTTTTCTTTTAATTAAACTCTAGCGTTCTGTTTATGTAGCTCCAACATCTGCTTCCAAGGTCATATCCTAAGCAATTTGTTGTCTAGTGTAACGACCCGGCGGGTCGTTGCGAGAATTTTAGCCCGTTTTCCTTATTTATACTTTATCATATGTTGCTTAACCTATTTATGTTGTGTTGGGTCGGTTCGAGTTCGGAGTGGTCGTGGTGATGATTGAGACACTTAGTCTCTTAAATTGGCTTAATAGTTGAAAAAGTCAGCTGGGAGTTGACTTATTGGTAAACGACCTTGGAATGTAGATTTTACGGCTCAGATAGCTTCGTTAGGTGATTTGGGATTTAGGAGTGTTTTCGGAATGAGGTTTTGATGTCCGGTATAGAATTAGGCTTGAATTGGCGAAAGTTGGTTTTTGGCGATTTCCGGTCGGCAGTGGAAAATAGGCTATCGGGGTCGGAATGGAATTCCGAAAGTGGGAGCAGGTTTGCAATGTCATTTTAGATATGTGTGCAAATTTTCAGGTCAATCGGATGTGTTTTGGATGGTTTCGACATCCTTGGTGGAACTTAGTAATTTCAAAGTTCATAGGCTTGAATTTGATGTGATTTTGGTGTTTTTGCGTTGTTTTTGGTATTTTGAAGGCTCGTCTAAGTTTGAATGAGGTTATGGAATATGTCGGCTTATTTGGTTGAGGTCCCGAGGGCCTCGGGTGAGTTTCGGGTGGTTATCGGAGTGTGTTTGGCTTTAAAGAGACTGTTGTTGCAGCTGCATTTTCTGCTGCTGGTTTCCTTCTACGCGATCGCAAGAGTGGGGCCGCGATCGCGTAGGTCTGTTGGGGGCAACTAGGAAATTGTTCTATGTGATTGCCAATTTGGGTCTGCGATCGCGAGGGTCTGTCCAGTCGGCTATCGCGAACGCGTGGCTGAGGTCGTGACCGCGAGGAAGGATTTGAAGCAGTCGTGAGGGGAAGGAATTTCTTTACGCGATCGCGTAGTAAGGGTCACATTCGCGTTGCTTTGGGAGCTTGTTATCCTTGATCGCGAGTGTGTTTCTGCAATCGCATAAGGTAAGTTATGGGCCAATCCTTTTTGTGCTTCGCGATCACGAGGCAAATTCCGCGATCACAATGAAGGAAATAGGTGGGCAAAAAGTTTAAGTTTCACAAACGAGGGTTTTAGGCCATAACTCAAAAGACCATTAGAGAGCTCGGGAGAAGGAGGATTTAGAGGAGATTTTTAGTGGAGTTCTTGAGGTAAGTGTTCTTCAATCACCTTTGGGTTAATTTCATGATTTAGCCTTGATTTTTACTATGTAATTTGAGGAATTAAAGTGGAAATTGGGGGAAAATGGGAGGAAAATTTGGGAATTTCTTTTGAAGATTTGAGTGGACAATTGATGTCGTATTTTGGTAAATTTGATATGGGTAGACTCGTTAGGGAATGATGATTCTATTTGTGATTTTTATCGAATTTCGAGACATGGGCCTGGGGGCCGGGTTTGACCAATTTCGGGATTTGTGCCCAATTGTGATGATTTTCGAATGGGTTTCGTCTTCCTAGCATATTTTGATATTATTAATCTGATTTTGATAGACTCGGAGCATTTGGGAGCTGTTTCGAGGGGCAAAAGCATCGTGGAGTAGTTTTCGAGCCGGTTTGAGGTAAGTAACGATTGTAACTCTAGACCTGAGGATATGAAACCCCGGTATTTCACTTTATTTTTGGTAAATGAGGTGACACACATGCTAGGTGACGAGCGTGTGAGTGTGCACCTGTAGGGATTGTGACTTAGTCCGTCCCGTGGCGACTATTATGCCGCATATTTGATTTGAAATCATGAGATATCCTGTATTTTTTAGGTTTATATTATATAATGGGCAGTATGCCACGTATGGGGCCTCATGCCGATCTGTTTAGAACCCCAGGGGTATTTTTACACTATCCTCACACTATTTTTGATAGAAAATTGTGAAATCAGTCATGTTTATTACTTGTTGCCTTTTTCACTGTTATCCCAATGTGTTAGACTACTGTGAGGTATTTGGGGCTGAGTCTCGTGATGATGAGATGAGTTGCCCGAGTGGCTTGAGAGGGTGACTGAGTGAAGCCGAGAGCCGAGTTTGTGAGGATAGTTATGGATCGGGCTACACGCCGCAACATATATAGATATTATATGGATCGGGCTGCACACGCAATATATATATATATATATATATATATATATATATATATATATATATATATATATATATATATATATATATATATATATATATATATATATATATATATATATATACTGGATCGGGTTGCACGCCGCAACAATATAGCGCTTGGGCTGTAGGAGCCCCTGCAGGAGTCTGTACACCCCCAGTAAGCGCAGTCTACTGTTATTTGGATCGGGCTGCACGCTGCAGCATATATATATATATATATTATTCAGATCGGGCTGCACGCCGCAGCATATGCTATGTGGATCAGGCTGCATGCCGTAGAAGTTTGTGTGGATACATGTTACCGTAGAGTGAGAGTGCTGAGTGTGAGCTTTGAGCACTGATAGAGGAGTCTCGAGTGATGGGAGATCTTACGTATGAGCAATATTGTGCCTGAGAGGCTATAAATTGTGATATCATTATTGTTCCCTCATCTTACACTGAGTATCTTTAATAGACGTTGAGTTATGTTTTATGCAAGTTTAAGAGGGGGAACTGGAATTTGTAAAGTATTTGGTAAATGTAGTCTTTTGGGTTACTCTATTTGTTTCCACTGATACATATTTTTATGAAACTATCACTTTTAAATGCTCGTCACTGCATTCAAGTATTTAGTTGCTTTGGTTACTTACTGAGTTGGTGTACTCACGTTACTCCCTGCACCTTTGTGTACAGATCCAGGTACCAAATCTGAGTGTTAGCTGATCTCTCATGTGCTCGGAGGTTGCTCGAGGATAGAGGTAGCTGTTCGGCGTCCCCAGCTGGCCTTCTTTTCCTTTCTTAGCTCGTAGATTTCTAGTATTCTCCGGATTGTACTAATAGGGGCTTGTTATCAGATTTTTGTATTTATCTCTTTAGATGCTCATGACAGTTGTATCCGGGTGCTGGGTTGTGGTTAGATTTGATTTTATGGTTTTACTGCTGTTAATTATATCTTTAAAATAGGAACCTTAAATGATTACTTTGACTTGTGACATTAAACAGACGGTTTTGTGTGTTACTCTCAGTAAGTTGGCTGGCCTAGTTTCATGATAGGCGCCATCACGACCTATACTGATTTGGGGTCGTGAGATCTAGCCAGTTACTTTTCCAGTCCGTCTTACTTCGTTCTCCTCTTCTTGATTGATTGTCCTACATTAACTTAATCTGATGCAATGAATCAATCCTCATGTGGCTTTTGCACCTTGTTCTCAACATTGGTAGCATCTCGTACAAATTGAAAAAAACTCTCTCATCAAATTATCTTGAGTTAAACAGGCACCATTTGCAGCTATCCACCCAAATCAGGTTACTTTGGGGGAGCACTTTGATGTGAACTTCACAATTCGATCTAGGTGGTGTTTTAGTGTTGTATTTTATTTGTGAGAAGCTCTGCATGTTGCTAATAGAAGAGATCAAAGCATTGGAGCTCTTTCATTTTCTAGGTTAATAAAGCTGGATCAAGCCTTGTCCTGATGGATGATTTGAGATAAGTAGCATATGCTGGTAAACCTACTAATGATCAGAAGATTTAAGACTGTACTCTCTCAGCTAGTACAAGTTTTTTTAGTTGTTTTACTTTATCATTCTCATTTTGCAGTAAAAGCTAGTACTATAAAGCTCTTAGTGTAATTCATATATTTTAGTTTTAATAAATTTATCAAGTTATATAACATCTTTGATCTGAGGGTATTGCTTTTTACTCTTCCCTACTTTTAAATTGTGGTCAGCATTTGTTGTCCTCGTAGGAAGTGTGCTTGGGACATCTTGCATTTATTTGGCACACCTGAATGATAAGATATGTTTCTCCTTCACATTTATTAGAAAGATGGATCTATCTCTATTCTCTTGCAGGAGAAGCTTACCAAACTTTTATTCCTTTTGAAAAATATAATTTCTTGAATAACAAAATAAGAGGTTTGGAGCTTCATTTGCTGTTGATTTTGTAAAGAAATTTCACTAGTTTTTCATAGCGGATTAACCATTCCAAAGTCTAAACTGCATTTCCATGTTCATTTCTCTTTGATTATTCTTTTCTCCAAATTGTGTCTGCTTTATGCTCTTTGAGACATTTCATCTTGTATAACATTTCATTTGGAAATATTGCAAAATTTCTTTAGAAAGGGTCTCTGTTGGTGCAAATAAGTAGATGCATAATATGCTATTAGTAATACTTGCTCATGTTTTAATTTCAATACCAAAAAATCATGAAAGTATCTGCTGCATGATCAAGACCACAACTCTTGAGTTTAATTAATTAGAATGAGCACATTTACACAGAATACAATATTTTGAGAACCCAATGAGCAATAACATAGTGGCTCAGCACTGCTTGCGCGCCAGAAATCACCCCTATTTCGATGTCTAGGGAGCTATTGACTAATGATCTAAAAAAAATACGTGAAGCAACATTAAATTGCCCTCTTCATGATCTTGTAGTCATATCCGCAACTTGAGTAAACTTTTTTATAGATACTTTTCACAGTTATCCAAGGATCCTTTGATTTGGGTTCACTTGCGTCTATGACTGCCTTATTTTATACAAGTGTCAACCATGTTAGAGTTGTTTGGTCCTATGAAAGAATAAAACATGTGAAAAACTTTATGCAACAGTAGAGAAAACTACTTCTGTGTTCAAGGGAAGAAGATCAATTTTTTCTTTCATAGTGGCTTAGATTTAGAGTAAATTTTACAAAGTACAGACATAAACCTTTCACAAGCAAATAAAGATTTGTAATCCAGCAATATCTGATAAAGGAAAGAAAATAGCAGAGGAGGAAAGATAGTTGCCATAGATATGGAAATTCAGGTGGTATCCTTCGGCATTTTACTAAACATGGTATGGTCTTTTTAGCTCCTTGAACTTGCTGGTAATTCTTGTTGAAGATCTAGCTTCATTAAAGATAAATTTTATTAACGTTTAGAGTTGTATCCATGCTATGAAATAATCAATGCTGACTGTTATTGACGTCAAAATTGTAGCAATAGTTTGAGAAGCTTCCATGGACAAGCCTTAGTAAATAATTGTTACATTTGATTTCTAGATATTTGCAGCCTCATTGAACTTCACATGGCATGTTTGATATATATCGTACAGTGTGTCTAGGTATATGCTTTGATTTGAAAATACATAAAAGGTTTTGGATGCTTGTATTAAATTTTATGCAACCTAATATTTGCTTTGGAGTTTGGGTAGTGCAAAACAATTGATCAATAAAATGGAAGAAAAGAACAATAAAGTTTCATATTGCTGGAACGATACTGGTCCTAGGGCGTGTCTATAGGTGCCTCTAATTTTAACCCGTTTGTCTCTTAAAAGAACCGAGATTAGCAGCAAAGTATAACACAACCAACTCGTCTCTGCCTTAGCCCAAATTCAGGGCTAGCCAGACCCTAAACCAAGGTTAAAATAGCACGGGCTAGCTAGTTTTCGGACTGGTCATTCAAAAAAAACCCAACATTTTGCTATGTCATTCAAAAATAGCCACTATTTTGCTGCAACAGATATCAGTCCAGCATAACATACTAGAGTTTGGTGCACCTGTGTATGAACTTCCAGTATATTATGCTGGAATTCCAACACGCGAAAAGTTCCAGCATAATGTACTGGAGATTCGAGCACATGTGTATGAACTTCCAACATATTATGCTAGACCGGTATACTTTGCTGGAACTCCAGTATAATATACTGGAGTTCCAGTATACTTATGTTGGAACTCCAGTATATTAAACTGGAATTCCAGTATATTATACTGGAGTATTTTCCGGATTTTGAACAGTTTTTTCGTTCAGATTTACCTTTACATGAAAAGTGGCTAAATTTTGATTACTTTTGAAACTGTGACTATTTTTGAAGGACCACTTATAAATCTGGCTATTTTTTTAATTTCTTCCTAAAGCAAGTGAAGCACTTGCTATGGGCCCCAAAAATTTAAGGGCCCCAAAATTACTACTTCTCTCTCTCTCTCTCTCTATATATATATATACTCTCTCTCTCTCTCTATATATATATATTTCCTATTGTTGATAAAGAAATTTTTGTTTTCATAGTAGTGTTTAATAACTTAGTTTCTTCCTCTAATTAATATAATCAAAATAGCTTTCTGTCAATCTTATTTTATGTATTTATAGAATTATTTTTATTTATTCGTTAGTTAGTCACATAACTATATCTAATAATCTAACTTATCATTTATTTTTCTCATATAAATTATAATCCCCCCGTCCTAATTTATATGGAGGTGTTTGACTGGACATGACCTTTATGCAATAAAGGAAGGCTTTTGAAAATTGTTATCTAAAACAAACCATAGGAACTTGTATGACTAGAAATCATCTCATTAAGGGTAAAAAAAAAATAAAGTTAAATTATTACCAAATATCCAATAGTGGATGAAATCCCGATGGAGTTTTGGAATAGTGCGGGCAAGGCAGGCTTGGAGTGGCGCACTAGGTTATTTAATATCATTTTTAGAACGAAGAGAACGAAGAAGATGCCCGAAGAGTGGAGGTGGAGCATGATGGTTCCTATATACAAAAACAATGGTGATATCCAAAATTGCAATAACTATCGGGGTATCAAGCTGCTTAGTCATACTATGAAAGTCTTGGAGACAGTGGTATAACTAAGGGTGAGGAGGAGTGTGTCTATTTTCGAGAACCAATTTGGGTTTATGTCGGGACGTTCGACTACAGCAACCATCCACCTTGTTAAGAGATTGATGGATCAGTATAGAGAGAAAGAAGGATTTGCATATGGTGATCATCAACTTAGAAAATGCGTATGATAAAGTTCCAATAGAGGTTTTGTGGAGATGTTTGGAGGCTAGATGTGTACATGTTACCTACGTTAGGTTGATTAAGGACATGTATGATGGAGTAAAGACCCGAGCGAGGACGGTTGGTGGGGACTTGGACCATTTTCTGATTATGATGGGGTTGCATCAGGGATCGGCACTCGGCCCTTTTTTGTTTGATCTAATGATGGACGTACTGATGCGCCACATACAAGGGGAGGTGCCGTGGTTCATACTATTTGTAGATGATATTGTATTGATATACGAGAGGCAATATGGTGTGAACGCGTAACTAGAGGTATGAAAGCAGGCCCTGGAATCTAAAGGTATCAAGTTGAGTCGGACCAAGATAGAATAATTGGAGTGTAAATTCAGTGGCGAAACTTAAGGAGGGGAAGAGGGGTGAGGCTAGACTCGCAGGTCATCCCTAGGAGAGGGAGTTTTAAGTACCTTGGTCTATTATTCAGGGGGGTGGGGAGATTGATGAATATGATGAAATGGAGACTTGCTTCCGGTGTTTTGTGTGACAAGAAGGTGCCACCGAAACTTGAGGGTAAGTTCTATAGAGTGGTGGTCACACCAAAGATGTTGTATGGGGCTGAGTGTTGGCCAATCAAGATCGCTCATATACAGAAGATAAAGGTAGCAAAGATGAGGATGTTGAGATGGATGTGCGGCACACCAGGTTAGATAGGATAAAAAATGAGGTTATTCGTGACAAGGTGGGTGTGAACCCTATTGAGGACAAGATGCGGGAAGCACGACTTAGGTGGTTTGTTCATGTGAGGAGGAGGAGCACAGATGCCCCGATGAGGAGGTGCGAGATATTGACATTAGAAGGCCTACAGAGAGGCAGATGTAGGTCAAAGAAGAGGTTGGTAGAGGTGATTGGGAAATACATGGTGCAACATCAACTGATCGAGGACATGACCCTTGATAAGAAGGCATGGAGGTTGAGGATTAGGGTAGTCGAGTAGGTAGTCTAGAGTGTTCGTAACAGTGGTATTGGAAGTATGACTAACTGTTGGTAATAGGTTTTTATGACTAACCGTTGTTTTCTTTCATTGTTGATCACCTTACTGTCTTGTCTTTTTTATTCTGCTTCTATATGGCTTTTTGGTATTGTCCCTTCTTGTCTATATTTTCATTAATGTGGTGCTTATGTTGTCCTGAGCCAAAGGTCTATTGGAAACAACCTCTCTATCCTCACAAGGTAGGGGTGAGGTCTGCGTACACACTGCCCTCCCTAGACCCCACTGTGTGATATAATACTAGGTATGTTGTTGTTGTTGTTGTTGTAAATTATTACCAAATATAAAAAGGGGGCTGACTAAAAAAGGGTGTCACATAAGTTGGAACGGAGGAAGTATGTTTTCTTGGTTCTCTCATTTCAGTTGTGATGCGATCAACGTTAAGTTCGTTTATTTTTTTGTACTTTATAAAACCAAGTTCTCATTTTTTCATTTCATATACTTGTCTAATTTTTTAAACAATGATGCTAACTATATATATATATATATATATATATATATATATATATATATATATATATATATATATATATATATATATATATATATATATATATATATATATATATATATATATATTGTCGTGCCCCGTTTTCTCGTAAAATCGGGTTTCGACATGTGACAACTCTTTTAAATGGGTATTAAAAGAGAAGAGTCGCCACCTAACAATATTTAAGGTGCGTTAGAGCACCTATTTGCAAATAACTCTGATTTAACTAGTCTGTTCCACCAAAGATCGGGTAAGGGCTCAAGTTACCTCAAAAGAGAAGGTGTTAGGTACTCTTCGAGGTCCGCAACTATAGGTCCCTGCCAAACTTAAGACTATGTGGATTATGTAATTAGGCTAGGTGATCAGATAAACAAATAAATGCAAAAGTCGAAGAATTTTATTATAACACAATGGGAATTGGTACAAATATTAAGGACTACAAGAATACAACTATAATGGTCTATATTAAATGACTAAGCAAGCATATAAAGGAGGGGGGTCCTATGTTTTTTAGCCTAAAGGATCACCCCATGTAACATAAATAATACTTCGCAACTCCTTTTAGATAGGAGTTGCTCATATTATTCAGCGATCACAGCCTATCATCTACTGCTACCTGATTACCATGTCGAAGTTGTTTACCTAAAGTGTTCTAATTCAATTCTAAGTTGTGTCCTATGCGTGCACTACCCATCCCATGCCTATGGCCTAGGAGGCTTTGGACCTCTATTTGGGTGTTCTAGACTTATTTAGTGTCACGACCCCAAAACCCAGACCGACCATGATGGCGCCTATCGTGGAACTAGGTTAGCCAATATACAACATGTTTACAATTTCTTTCAAAATCCCAATCCAATTTCAAGCATTTCATAAAATATACAGAGTTTACTAAATAAGGTAGGCCAATATACAGTGCAACCAACCCCAAAACCCGGAGCCAACATGTCATGAGCATCTAAAAAAAATAAACCAAAGGTATACTATTATAATACAAAACCTCCGAATAAATATCTAGATACAACAAGAAGGGAAAACAGAGATGCTGCGGATGCTGGACAGCTACCTCTATATCCCGCAATCCGGCTCCGCACGGACTAAATGGCTAATGCTCGGTATCTGCACCTGCATCTGCACACAGGGGTGCAAGGAGTAATATGAGTACGCCAAATCAGTATTAATGAAAATAAATCAAGTCTAAGTGGCAAGAAATAACATAGAAATCAATGTCATCAATTCAAAATATGCACAACCTTTCTTTCCAACAGTATAAACATAGATATATGAAATCATCATGCCTTAAAACCAACTTCAGAAAAGTCCTTTGAAGAATGCATATTTTTAACAACTTCAAAGCGAAAGATTTAGTATGAAAATGAAATGAATCATATAGAGGCCCCTCGGGTAAAACATATTTCATAAGCTCAGAGTTAAAGTAGTAAAATCATAAGTAGCCCCTCGGGCAAAAACATGCATCATAATCAGCACCTCAGGCATGCCTCACAGTCACTCATAAACAGTCACTCAGCACCTCACAGTCACTCATGCCTCCCAATCACTCGTCACTCGGCACTCGGCACTCTGTGCGCTCACTGAGGCTGTGTGCAGACTCCGGAGGGGCTCCTTCAGCCCAAGAGCTAATATCAAGCCACCTTGTGGCGTATCATATCCTCACAATCATGCCCTCGGCCTCACTCAGCAGAACCACTCAAAAAGCCGCTCGGGCGAATTAGTAAAAGAGGGTACTCGACCCAAAACACATTTTAAATCTCAAAGTAGTGTAAATCAGGCTGAGTTTCGAAAACAGTGAGCACAATGTGGCTGAGTGAAATCATCAACAAATAGTGAGGAAAACAGCAGTAAAAAGCCCCCAAGGGGTCTAAACAGATCGGCTCGAGGCCCCAAACATGGCTTATAGCCCAAATATTTCAACAATCTTTAGAACATAATTTAACATAAGGTTTTGAGTAAAATATGCAACTCATTAGTTGCCGTGGAGTGGACCTAGTCCAATTCCAAAAGTCAGTGTGCGCCACATACTCGTCATCCGACATGTGCGCCATTCTAAAATCAGTGATAAATATGTAGTTTGGGGTTTCATACCCTCAGGGAAAGATTTATAACCATTACTTACCTCTACCGGGCCACAACACTAGTCTGCTATGCTCTTGCCCCTCGAATTGGCTCCGGATTGCTCCGAATCTAGCCAAAACCAGTTTAATATCATTAATATATACTAAAGGAACACAACCCAATCGAAAACTATCAAATTATACAAGAATCTCGAAATTCGGCCAAACCCGAGCCCCGAGCCTTGGGCCCACGTCTCGGAATTCGATAAATTTTACATCACTAGAAACCTCGTCCTCCCACGATTCTGCACATACCAAAATCATCACAATCGGACCACAGTTGCCTACCCAAATCCTCAAAAGAAAATTCAAATTCTCCACCCATTTTTCCCAACCTTTTCCTACTTTAATCGTCCAATTTACAAGCCTAATCCAAAAAAAATAGCATAGAAACGATGTTAATAACCCGAGAACTTACCTTCACTGAAGAATCACGAATTCCCTCTTCAATTTGCCTCCAAAAGAGCTCCTCCCGCATGCAAAAATGGTGGAATGGAATATATTTCATGGAGGTCCCTTTTTATATTTTTCTGCCCAGCATTTCCGCACCTGCCGACACTTAGTCGCACCTGCAAACCCTCACCTGCGGTACCAGGTGCGCACCTACGGAATCCCACTTAACTGATCAATTTTCGCACCTGCGGCCAATCCTCCGCACCTGCGGCTTCGCAGGTGCGACCATCTCTTCGTACCTGCAAAATTCCCCTGCCTAGCCTCTTTTTGCACCTGCGCATGGCCTTTCGCACCTGCGGCTACCCTTCCGCAGGTGCGGCCAACACCAGAAGCTAATTGCTGCAAATTTCCAAGTTCAAAACCCCGCAAACCATCCGAAATCAACCCCGAGCCTCTTGGGGCCCCAGCCAAACATACCAACACACCCTATAGCATTATTCCAACGTAGTCGAGCCTTCGAAACACCAAAAACAACATGCAAACACCAAAATTACATCAAATTCAAGCCTATGAACTTTGAAACTTCCAAATTTTTCCAACTACGCCGAAATAAACCAAAACACCTCTGATTGACCTGGAATTTTGCAGACATATCCAAAATGACATTACGAACCTTCTCTAACTTCCAAAATTTCATTCCGACCCCAATAGCCTATTTTCCACTGCCGACTGGAAATCGCCAAAAACTAACTTTTGCCAATTCAAGCCTAATTCTACACCAGTCATCAAAACTTCATTTCGAACACACTCCTAAGTCCCAAATCACCTAACAAAGCTATCCAAGCCATAAAATCTGCATTCCGAGGTCGTTCACTAATAAGTCAACTCTCAGTTGACTTTCTCAACTTTTAGGCTACTTTAGGAGACTAAATGCCTCAATTCTCACCATGACCACTCCAGACCCAAACCAACTGAACCAACATAACAAAAACAGGCTAGCAATATATGAAAAATGCAAAATGGGGAAAACAGGGTAAATCTCACGGAACGACCGGCCAGGTCGTTACAATTAGGTTGGTGAAAATGATAAAAACTAATCGCGCATACAAAAAAAATAGGACTGCACATAACAGCAAAGAGTGGCTCATGTTAGCCTCCACACGTAAACAAAGAAGCACGCAGACTAATTTTCAGATTAAGTAGTTGAACATCTCAAAATTAAGACTGAGAATCTTTAGTCCTATAGGCATGATTTTTATAAGATTCCAGTATCAAACATATAGTGTTGTATTTCTAGGCTAACGTACAAGCAAATTAAATCGTTATAAATCCTATAAACATGATATCTAAGTGATTCTGATTAATATTATCCAGGAAGTATTGTAGCGGTTAAAGGATTTTTAGCCTAAAGGATCACCCCGTGCAACATAAATGATACTTCGAAACTCCTTTTAGATAGGAATTGCTCATATTATTCAGCGAGCACAGACTATCATCTCCTGCTACCCAATTACTATGTTGAAGTTTTTACCTAAAGCGATCTAATTCAAATCTAAGTCGTGTCCTATGTGTGCACTACCCGTCCCATGCCTATGGCCCATGAGGCTTTGGACCTATATTTGGGTGGTTCTAGATTAACTTAGGTTGCTAAAAATGATAAAAACTAATCGCACATACAAAACAAATAGGACTGCACATAGCAGCAAAGAATGGCTCATGTTAGCCTCCACACATAAACAAAGAAGCATGTAGACTAATTTTCAGATTAAGTACTAGAACATCTTAAAATTAAGACTGAGACTCTTTAGTCCTATATGCATGATTTTTATATGATTCCAGTATAATACAAATAGTGTTGTATTTCTAGGCTAACGTATGGGCAGATTAAATTGTTATAAATCCTATAGACATGGTATCTAAGTAATTCTAATTAATATTATCCAGGAAGTATTGCAGCGATTAAAGCATCGCAAGTCCTATATGCATGATTTCTAATTGTTTGCGCAAAAGGCAGTGAAATGATCCCAAAATCATGAATTACCAGTGCTGATTTTATAAAGGTTTTTTCTTAGGCAGGTGACGATTCCCTAGAAGCATGATATCTAATAATTGGCAATTGATTTTATAGTCTTATCCCTATAGGCATTCTCTCTAAGTGAGGCAGTACAATGAAGCAACAAAAGTAGTTGATTAGTTGATTAAGGTCCTGTAGTCATGATATCTAGATGGGCAGCATACTAAAGCAATGGAAGCGATTGACTGATTGATTAGTTGGAATCTTATAGGCATGGTATCTATATTAGCAGAGCATATGTTATTACATCCTATAGGAATATTGTCTGAATGCACAGTAATAACATAGAAACAAGTAGGGCAAATACTTAGACTAATGTGTTTGAACAGCGTATGAATGATGTATGCATGATTCCTATAGCCATGATTTCTATTGATGTGCATAAGTAAAGCAAGCTAAACAAATATAGCACATAAAGCACATGACCCTATAGGTATGTTTTCTACCCTTTCATGCAAATATTATAATACACCAGTCCCCTTTTAATAATCTCCCCATTATTCGTTATTACAAATTATTACATTGCCTAAGTGACATAGTGTAAACCTAAATATGACTAGTTACAGAATGAAACAAGTGCAAGCCCATTAGAACAATTACAGGCCTAATGCAGAACAACCCCATGTCTCAGACATTCAATGGTCTTAATCTTCGCACAACAACAAACCCCATGCACTGCTTACCATAGCAACCTGAGTTCCATGCTCAAAACCCAACATGTATGACCCAACACTAGGCCTAACGAATAACCTTACTTACCCAAGCCATGAAAAATCAACCATACTAGTGATGAAAGACTTATAGAATCTAACTTGAACACTTAATTCTTAAAGCTATAGCTAATAGTAGTTCTTGTTAAGACATATAACAGGACTAAGCTAGATTGAAGGCACACAAGATACATATGAGGCAAGTTGAGGCTTGTAATTCCTGAAAGAAAATTTAAGAGCGATAGAATTGACATAGGATAATGAACCATTTCAAAGAGAGTTGTAAAGTAAAGCATGATCCAAAATTAGCCTAAAGAACTTTAGACATAAGAGTTTTACATGAAGGTCTAATAGAATCAAGGATAGTAGTCTGCACATAGGAATTCTAACATGAGAACCTAGTGAACGTCAATAAGCTAGTAAGCATAGTGTACAATGGTTGGCAGACAGTCACATGGAAAACATAAAAAAAATAGTACTTATCTTAACAAGATAGGTAGTCATCAGGACTTGTATCAGTTAACCAGGTATAGAAATAAAGCTAGGTACTGGAGTCTTAAGCGATATTTTAAGAACATAGAATTGAACGAGTCACAGAGCATGCACTGAATTTAAACATAGTGAGAAAACATGTCATGTTGGTTTAGAAGTTAAGGTAATGCTGGCATTTAGAAATTGCATAAGCATATATCAATCATAAAGAAGCCAACAAGTGGTGCAAGAACGACACAAATAGGAAATGATACATTAGGCATGAATTACCCTATCATAGTAATCTGAAACAAGAAGGAGATGAACTCATGACAAGCAGTATAATAACATTCAGACATATACAAACACACTAGGCTAAGCAGGCTTTAGACAGTACGAAACTTAAAATTTTAGGCAAGTTCTGATGCTCTAAAACATTAGGCTACAAGATAACTTCAAATCAAAGAGGACCATAAACATAGAAGCATATTGGTTCATTGAAGCTTAAGCAACATAGATATACAAAGCATGAACATAAGCACAAAAAAACTAAAATTGTGAGAGCCAAAGGTACTCACCAGTTACAAGTTAACAAGAAAACAAACGAGAATAGAAAATTCCAGAAGTAAATAAAGAGCTATTATGCATAAACATATGCTATTATTGCAAAAATTTCATAAATAACTAAAATATAGATATATTTATATAAAACAATGTAAAATTTTTTTTAATACATGTATGTGGGTGTAAAATAATAATTTTGGATGATTAAATTATTGCAAATAATTTAAGGAAATATTTAGTAAATATTCAAGTAATTTAAATGCAAGAAATTAATTTTAAAGCTCTGAAAATTATGAAAAATTATGGAAAGTACTTGTAAAAATCTTGTAAATTAAATAATGAATAAAAATGACATTTTGAAAATATATACACTATTTGAAAAATTGTGAGGTAAAAATTGGGTATCAATAGTTGCCCTCTTTACATGAGAATGATGAAAGAGTTGTCGGGTAAAGAAAATGATTGACCAATTTTGGCCGAATAGAGTGGGAATGATGTGATTTGAAAAATGGGGCTGAACCCTAGTTTCTAAGTTGCCTACATATCCATGGTATTACGGGAATCAGGTTATGTGTAGTTCTTGATCCAACAGCAAACGAAACCGATGGAGTTGTTATAAGCGTGGCCATATGTTTCGAAAAGGTTCTTTTGGATAGGATGTTGTTGTAAGTTACGGACAATTTTAGGGTGGAGCTATGGATGCGAATTTTGGACATTACGGGTGTATCACAAGGAAGATATCTGAACGGTCATACAGTAAAAGGTAGGCAACTACAGTTTGTCAGTTACGTTGGAAACACTCAAAGGATGTGAATGTTATGAACAGAAACCGGAGCGAAAATTGCTCCTGTTTATAGAACGATTACCTCCAAGGTTACCTGTAAAACTTAAAACCCGGTGCATGCTAATATATATGGGTTATTGTGAAAATTTAAACATGATGCAAATTCCCATTGGACCATGAAGGTTGTATTTGTATGCTGAGGATGATGTCCTTAGACCATGACGTCCTGGGCCATGAAGCATATGATAAGGAATTCACACGCCATGAAATGGTGCCCTCGGGCCATAAGGATGGTTCCTCTGGACTATGTCGCCTTTGAATAATGGTGTGCATCTTCAAGAGATCCACAATCCATGGAATGGTGTCTCTCGGCTATGAGGAATGTGCCTTCAGACTATGATGCCTTCGGACAAAATGACGATATTTCAGCTTATGAAATGTAAAGATATGATGCTTGGTCATATGCAAGGACGAGACAAGACAAGTCTTAGTATTGTATGGAATGAGGGAAGTGATTAGACCTATGCAGTGTAGGGGAGACAGTCTTATGGGGGAGACAATGCTTAGTCTTATGCAAAGAAAAGGCAATTCTTAGCCTTATGCAATTATAGAGGCAATGCTTAGCCTCATGCAAGAAAATAGAGACAGTGCTTAGTATCATGCGAAGAAAAGAAGTGCTTAGCCTTATGCAAGAACTAGAGACAATGCTTAGTCTCATGCGAAGAAAGGCAGTGCTTATCCTTATGCAATTACGGAGGCAATGCTTAGCCTCATGCAATAAATGGAGACAATGCTTAGTCTCATGCAGGGAAAGGAAGTGCTTAGCCTTATGCAATTAAGGAGGCAATGATCAGCCTCATGTAGGAAACAAAGACAATGCTTAGTCTCATATAAAGAAAGGCATTTCTTAACCTCATGCAATTACGGAGGCAATGCTTAGCCTCATGCGAGAAACAGAGACAACGCTTAATCTCATGCAAGGAAAGACAATCCTTAGCCTTATGCAATTACGGAGGCAATGCTTAGACTCATGAAAGAAATGAACAATGCTTAGTCTCATGCAGAGAAAGGCAGTGCTTAGCCTTATGCAATTAAGGAGGCAATGCTTAGCCTCATGCAAGAAATCGAGACAATGCTTAGTCTCATGCAGGGAAAGGCAATGCTTAGCTGTAACGATCCGACCGATTGTTTTGAGATCTAGCACGTAGTTCGGTAGTTTGAGACCTTGAGCAGCTTCACTTCAGGTATTATGACTTGTACGTGTGGTCGGAGTTGAATTTTGGGAAGTTCAGAGTTGGTTTAGAGAGAAACAAAATTCTCATTTCGGAAGCTTTAAGTTGGAAAATTGACTAAGTTTGGATTTTTGAGTAAATGAACTCAGAATTTGGATTTGAAGGTTCCAGCAGGTTCGTATGATGATTTCGGACTTGGGCGTATGTTCGGATCAGGTTTCTGATGATCGGGGAGCGTTTCAACGTCTATTGTGGAAATTGGCATTTTGGAAGAAATTCATAAATTTAGGTTGAAGTGCAATTCAATGTTATCGATGTCCGTTTGGGATTCTAGTTTAAGAATAGCTCCGTACGGTGATTCTGGTATTGGGAGCGCGTCCGAATATGAATTTGGAGGTCCGTAGGTCATTTCGGGGTCATCTGGCGAAAGTTAGAAATTTGAAGGTTTTTGAGAAGTTTGACCGGAAGTGGAATTTTCATATCGGGGTTGGATTCCGATTTCGGAAGTTAGAGTAGGTCCATAATGTCAAATGTGACTTATGTGCAAAATTTGGGGTCAATCGGACGTGAATTGATAGGTTTCGGCATCGAATGATGAAGTTGGAAGATTCTAAAGTTCATTAAGCTTGAACTTGAATGTGATTCATTGTTTTGGTTGTTTGATGTGATTTGAGGCCTTGAGCAGGTCCGCATTATGTTTTGGAACTGGTTGGTGTGATTGGGCGGGGTCCAGGGGGCCTCGGGTGGATTCCGGGTGGTTAATGGATCGAAAATGGAATTTAAGGAAGGGCTGAAGCGACTGATATCTGGTGCGATCGCACCTGCGCAATTAGGGATGCAGGTGCAAGAGACGTGGGTGTGGCTTATGACTCATAGATGCGAGATTGGATTGGAGTTGGGGGAGCCGCAACGCGTGGACGCTTGGGCGCACCTGCGGGCGCGCATGTGTGAGGCTGGAGGCCGCAGAAGCGGAAACGGGCGCAGGTGCGAAGGAGGACCCACATAAGCGTATGCGCGAATGCGGATACTATTCCGCAGTGCGGAAATGTCTCTAGACAGAAGGATTTTATAAAAATAGGTTTTGGCTCATTTTTCTCCCATTTTTCATTTGGCTTGGACGATTTTGGAGAGCTTCAAGGGGAGATTTTCATCAAGCATTTCTAGGTAAGTGGTTTCTTCCCATTTGCGAGTTAAATACATGAATTATACATGGATTGGAACATGGAAATTAGTATAAATTGTGGGGTTTTGGTAGAAAACCTAGAATTTGGTATTTTGGATTTTGACCACGATTTTGGACATAGAATTGGAAATAAATCATATATTTGAGTTTGTAAGGTTATGGTTAAAGTTTATTTTCTAAAAGTTTCGGAATCCAGGCATGTGGGCCCGAGGGTGATTTTATCGACTTTTCAAGTGGAGTTGGAAATTGTTGTAAATAGAATTATAATGAGTATTTGAGTATATATTTATGGAATTTCTCAATATTTGACTAGTATTGGAGCGTCGAGCATCGATTTGAGTTTTTTGAAGGGCTTGGGAGCCGATTATGGGACTCCGGAGCGAGGTAAGTCTCCTTTCTAACCTTGTAAGAGGGAATTGTCCCCATAGGTGAAATAATCAATTACGTGCTTCTATTTGTGGGGGCTACGTATGCACGAGGTGACGAGAGTACGTACTTAGCTACTAATTATGACTATGCCCGGGTAGTTTTAGGATCACATCATGCCTTGTTGATATTATTATTGATTTATGTTTATCGTTTGTCTTGAGAAGGAGCGGGATTGAATATGCTTATTAAATACTCTTGAAAGGAGTCACAATTGTTTTAAAAATGGGAATCTTGAAAGTTTTCATTGAAATTTCATATTTTGAAAAGAACGGAAGAATGCTCTAATACTTTGAGATATCTATATTTTTACTACGTCGTAGGTATAATTCGCGAGCAGGGGTAATTAATTTAAACTATATTTTTACCGCGTCACAGGTATGATTCGCGAGCGGGGGAGGGGGTAAATCTTTAAAACTATATTTTTTTGCGTTGCATGTATGATTCGCGAGAGGGTAATACTTTATATTTATATTTGACCGAGTCGCATGAATGATTCGCTAGTGGGGTAATACTTTATATTTATGTTTGACCACGCCACATGGATGATTCGCGAGCAGGGTAATTGATGCGTCTAGGTTCGCGCTGTTCGCCTCTCGACAATGAACAATTTATATTTATGTTGGATCGGGCTGACCGTCCTCAGTGGTATTTATATATTATAATGGTACTGGAAGTCCTTTATTTAACTGGTGTAAATTTACTATTTGGTGACTATTTATTTAAAAGAAGGAAGTGGTTTAAGCTCTTAAGTATGATGAAAACCCGTTCAATTATTTCTTGTTCTGAATTTTATTGTTGTATATCATGCTTAATTAGAATTTTATGTTACCATATTGTTGGCCCTTAGTAAGTGTCAAAGTCTACCCCTCGTCACTACCTCTTCGAGGTTAGCCGGGATACTTACTGGGTACGCGTTGTCATCATACTCATACTACCCTTGTTGTACATTTTGATGTACATGCATATGTATGGATAGTGGCCTTGTGGGCGCAGCGACGTGGTTGGTACGGGGACTGAGGTGAGTTGCATCTTATGAGACAATCCACAGCCAGCATATTCTCCTTTAGATGTATTGTATTTTCTCTTCTGTCCAGTTTGTATTCCGGACAGTTATTGTATTACATTTTGAATTTCTAGAAATTGCCCATGCACTTGTGACACTGGGTTCTGGGATGACTATGGGGTTTATTCATTATTTGAATTTGTTAAGAACATTTTGTTTACTCAGTGAAAGTTCATTATTTACTATTTAATGTGATATAAAGAAATGATTTCGAAACTACTAAAATGAGAATTTGATTAAATTCTTGGTGTTGGCTTGCCTGACAGTAACATCTGGCACCATCACGCCCATTAACGGATTTTGGGTCGTGACATTAGCCTTATGCAATTAGGGAGGCACTGATCAATTGCGACAGAGTAAAGTATTTCTTAGTTTGATATGTTTGCATTTGGCAACTTGTCGTCACGAAGGTAGTGATTTGTTATGCATATGTATTGGCGAATATTACTATTGTGTTTATCGTTCCTGCATTCAAAGAAAAATCGTGAATTTTGTGGGGGAAAGTTTGGTTTGTGCTCTTGATTCCTTTCTTTGCATTCACTCTTGTCTTGCGATACTGCTTGAGTCACCCTAGGTAACATCTGGTTGTCATAGAAACAAAGTTTTCAAAAAATATGTCTGCATTTGACAAATTATTTGGAGAAATATAGTTGCTTGAAATATATGATAGTGCGTGAGGTCAAATAATTTAGATGAACCGGCGACTGTGACACATTTAGAGACATTGCAACCTCCTTACTTTAGAATTTTGAGGGTCCCCCTCAAAATTCTGCCCCAGTTTAAGTGCATACTTTTGACAACACATTCTTTGGTTGTTCCATACATGACGAAGTCGGTTGAACTTGCGATCTTGCCCCAGTTTCTGATCATGGGAAAATGAAGATTTTATTAACATGTGACCGAACCCACAGGGCTGCCTACGTTTCCCTCTTAAACAGGAATCAAGCATAGTTCAATTACACCAAATGGAAAAATGCAAACAATCTTAAACATAGTATCTCTTGACCGTGTCTGAATTGATAGATTTTGGCCAAATCTCTCCGTCCATTTCTGCAAGTATAAGTGCTCCTCCTGTTAGTACCCGATGAACCATGTAGGGACCTTTCCAATTGGGCGAGAACTTTCCCTGGCTTCATCTTAATGTGGGAAGATTCGCTTTAGCACCAATTGCCTTGGCGTGAATAGCCTTGGTCTGACTTTTTTGTTGAAAGCTCTTGCCATTCTATTCTGGTAGAGTTGACCGTGCATACCGCATTCATTCTCTTCCCATCAATGAGAGCTAGTTGTTCGTAGCGGCTCTGTATCCATTCTACATCGTTGAGCTCAGCTTCTTGTATAATTCTTAAAGAAGGAATTTTTACTTCGGCAGGAGTAACTGCTTCAATACCATAAACCAATAGGTAGGGAGTTTCCCGAGTTGATGTGAGAACTATTGGTAAGATATCCGAGCAGAGAAAATGGCAGATTCTCGTGCCATTGTTTATAATTATCTACTATTTTCCTCAATATCTTCGTGATCTTCTTGTTGGCAGTTTCTACGGCTCCGTTCATTTGTGGCATGTATGTTGTGGAGTTCTTGTGCTTGATCTTGAAGGTTTCACACATGGCCTTTGTTAGATCACTGTTGAGATTGGCGGTGTTATCAGTGATGATTGACTCTGGTATTCCAAACCGATAAACAATGCGGTCCCGAACAAAATTTGCTACGACCTTCTTAGTTACAACTTTATAAGATGCGGCTTCAACCTATTTTGTGAAGTAGTCTATGGCCACTAGAATGAATGCCCACTTGAAGCAGCGGGTTCGTTTGACCCGATGACACCCATTCCCCAAGCCTAGAAAGGCCAAGGAAAACTTGTTGCGTTGAGTTCATTGGGTGGTACTCGTATCATGTCAGCATGTATCTAGCATTGGTGGCACTTCTGAACATACTTGATGCGGTATGTTTCCATAGTCATCCAGAAATAATCGCTCTTAGTATCTGTTTGGCTAAGGTGAACCTATTCATGTGTGGTCCGCAGGTTCCGACATGTATTTACTCGAGCTATTTGGATGCCTCCTTGGCATCGACACACCATAATAGTCCCAGGTCTGGAGTCCTTCTATACAGAATTCCTCCGCTTTGAAAGAAATGGTTGGATAACCTTGGAAGTGTGCGCTTCTGGGTATGGGTAGCGTGCTCTGGATATTCTCCCTTTGCCAATTATTCCTTGATGTCGTGGAACCACAGATCAATCTCTTCCTCAACATGAGCACAATAAGCTGGCTGCTTATCAATTCATATTAAAATAGGATCGATGAAATTCTTGTCTGGGTGTTGTATTTTGTAAGATAAAGTGGTTAATGCATCTGCGAACTCATTTTGCATCCTCGAAACATTTTGAATTCTATCTTTGTGAACCTCTTGATCAACTCTTGTACACAGTGAAAATATGGAAATATTTTGGTGTTCTTCGTAGCCCATTCCCCTAGAACTTGGTGCACCAAAAACTTTGAATCTCCGATTACCAGCAACTCTTGTACATTCATGTCAATGGCCAACCTGAGTCCCAAGATGCAGGCTTCATACTCCGCCATATTGTTGGTGCATGGAAACTTGAGTTTTGCGGATACCGGATAGTGTTGGCCGATTTCTGATACTATGACAGCTCCGATACTTACTCTTTTGAAGTTTGAAGCTCCGTCAAAGAACATCCTCCAACCATCATATGCTTCGATGATATCTTCTCCTACAATTGACACCTCCTTATCGGGAAAATACGTTTTCAACGGTTCATATTCTCCGTCTACGGGATTTTCTGCCAGATGATCCGCTAATGCTTGCCCTTTGAACGCCTTTTGAGTTAGATAGACGATGTCAAACTCACTCGTCAATATTTTCCACTTTGCTAACTTACCCGTATACATGGGTTTCTGAAAGATGTATTTCAGTGGATCCATCTTTGATATGAGATATGTAGTGTATGCACAAAAATAATGCCTCAACTTCTAAGTTATCCACGTCAAATCACAGCAGGTGCATTCCAGCAAATAGTACTGGGCTTCGTAAGGCATGAATTTCTTGCTAAGATAATATATCTACTGCTCCTTTCTTCCAGTATTATCATGTTGTCCCACAACGCAACCAAAAGCTCCATCCAATACGGAAAAATAAAGCAGCAGAGGTCTTCATGGTTCTGGGGGGACCAGAACGGGTGGCTTAGATAAATACTCCTTGATTTTGTTGAAGGCTTTCTGACATTCTTCAGTCCAGCCTATTGCAACATCTTTCCTCAGATTCCTAAAGATTGGCTCACATATCACGGTTGATTATGCTATGAAGCGGTTGATGTAATTGAGACACCCTAAAAAGCTCATCACCTCTTTTTTATTCTTCGGAGGGGGCAAGTCTTGGATTGCTTTGACTTTTGACGGGTATAACCCAATCCCTTAGTGACTGATGATGAATCCTAACAATTTTCCAGTAGGGAATCCGAAGGCGCACTTTGAAGGATTCAGTTTCAGATTGTACCTTTGAAGCCGAACGAGGAATTTCTTCAAGTTTTTTATGTGATTCATACTTCTTTTAGATTTGATGATAACATCATCCACGTACACCTCTATTTCGTTGTGTATCATGTCGTGGAAAATGGTTGCCTTGGATCTCATGTAGGTGGTTCCATCGTTCTTTAGACAAAATGGCATCATTTTGTAACAGTATATTCCCCATGGCATGATGAAGGCTGTCTTTTCAGCATCCTCTTCATCCATCCAGATCTGATGGTATCCTGCAAAGCAATCTACAAAGGATTGAATTCATGCTTGGCACAGTTGTCAATCAGTATGTGTATATTGGGCAGCAAGAAATCATCTTTGGGACTCTCTATGTTCAGATCTCGGTAATCAACACATACTTTGTCTTACCCATATTTCTTCGGAAATGGCACAATGTTGGCCAACCAAGTCGGGTATTCAACTACTTTAAGAACCTTGTTTTGATTTGCTTGGCGACCTCCTGTTGATATCCAAATTTTCCTCAAACTATTTTAAAATTTTCATATTTTCCTTCAAAATCACTTTTTATAATAACTAGTATTTTTTCATAATTTTCCATATTTTATTAATTTCTTTCCCAATTTATTCAGTATTTTAAATTCAATAATTATTCATAATTTCAAAATATTTCCTAGCTCAATATATCATTTTAATCCTATTAGGATTTAATTATTTTATAAATTATCCAATTTGGCATTATTTAGCTATAATTACAACAATTTTTGCAGTTATAGCCTAAATGTACATTTTATACCATTTTTATTCATTTTATATTTTAATATTAGTTAATTACTTTAATTTCACTTATTTCGCATTAATTTCATTTTTATATAATTATTAGCTATTTTTATAAATTATTTATCCATTTTTTATGGGTATCTAACAATTAGCCACTTTTAATTTTAATCCTAGCCTAATTAATCCGGACCCCTAACCCATTTAACTAGCCCAACTACCCAGCCCAACTACCCAGCCCAGTCCTCACAAAATACCTGACCCAATCCCTCATTCGATCTGAGCCGTTGATTAATTCAAATCAACGGCCCAAATTAATCCTTTCCATATTAATTCCTAAAGACTACCCCCCTGTTTCATTTCCCGTCTCAGTTCTCACCTACCTCTCTGAATGCTCTCACCTCTCTCTAGAACCTTCGTCCCTGAGCTCTGTCTCTCCCTTCTCCGTCCACCTCCTCGCCGGAAACCATGGAGGTTCCGCCTCTCACCAGCCTTATGGCTCCATCCTTCACACCTGTGTCACCGGTGGAGGTTCTGAAGCAACCCTGAGGCGGTTCACTCCCATCTCCGGTCTCATGCCATCTTTTTCGGCCACCTATGGCCGTTTGAGTAAGATCTCTACATTTTCCGGCCAAAGGCCGGTGTTATTTTAAGCTTTCTTCCCCTTCTCTGGGTTTTCTCTAGAAACCCTAGCTTTAATATCTTCCGATCTTTCTAGATCTCTAATAGATCTATGTGTATCTTAAGGTTTTCACATGTTCTCTTCCAAAAATCTCATGTTTTATGAATGATTTCTTCATCTTTAAAAACTAGGGTTTCTTAAAACCCTCTCAAAATGATTTCTCTTCTGATTTTTAGTACTAACCTATGGTTCTCAGTACGATTTTAACGTTCGTTTAAGTCTTCTCTTTTACCCTAGTTATTCTGTTAAAACCCCAATTTTTAGGGTTTTGAGTTTGTCTTGTTTGCTATGTTTGGCTAATCTGTATGTTTCCCGTGAACCTTCTGGACTTTCATGAATGTCCTATGTGTTCTATGCTTCTTGCTCTAATTTGTGTTTAGGGTTTCTGAATCTATACTATTCCTCCAATTACTTGCTTAGGGTTTCTCTGATTTTCTTGCTATCTATTATTTTGGTAAGTCTGATTATTCATTTAATGATTGTTTACCTAATACTCTCTACTGATTCTGTGCATTTGTTCGTAAAGCTGTGATATTTTCCTTGAATCTATGATTGTGTGTATGTTCCTTAGAATTATGTACTGATTTTCGAATTGTTTCTTGTTTGTGTGTACTTCCCTTAGTTAGCATTGAGTCTCTGTGACTTTCAATCCCATCCATGATTCTTGTGACTAATTTTCAGAAATAAATTGTACTATGCCCTATTTATGTGCACGAATATGCTGCTAATTGTTTGACATATACTCTCCCTAATTATGTGTTATGAACCTAGACTTAATTGCTTGCTACATGACTTACTACTCTTATTATAGTAATAATTATCTCATGACTGGTTCTTTCCTTATGTGACACCAAGAATGATCGTTTGAAGTAGGACTCCCTAATTAAAGGGAGTCTAGGTTTGTGATTGATTCTAATTGAATATTGATTGATTAATCAGTACTTGTTACCTTATTTTATTCTCGTTTCGAAAAGCTATAAATACTCTAGCCTTTCACTAACACAAACACACGAACACACACTAGTTCATAAGCTCTCTCTCACAACTAAAAGCTTTCTGCTCTCTTTCTGTGCTACTTATTACTGTTCTAAGTTAGTCGGCTGCAAGCCAAGGCTAACTATTGTTCTCTCCTACCCTCCACTTTGTGTTTATTTTCTTCTTTACTGGTATGTTCTGATTTCAATTAAAGTTCCAAAACCAATATGTTCTTTTATTACTTCAATTCATCTTGTTTCTAGTTTGTTTCTATCTCTGGTTCTGTTGTGCAACCTGTGGTTAACATGTTTACATTCTTGTCTGTTTAGCATGTATGTCCTGCACAGTTTCCCTTTAAAATCAGCATGAATATGATACCCCTTTCTTTTGTAAGCCCGTACCAATATGACTCTGTTCCATTTTGTACTTAACTGGTTTTAGTATGGACTTGTCTGTAATGACCCGATCGGTCATTTTGAGCTCTAGCGCACCGTTCAACGATTTGAAGTCGTGAGCAACTCCATTTCAGGTATTATGACTTGTAGGTGTGGTTGGAATTGAATTTTGGGAAGTTTAGTGTTGATTTGGAAAGAAAATTCTCATTTCAGAAGCCTTAAGTTGGAAGAATCAACTAAGATTGGAATTTTGAGTAAAACGACCTCCGAATCAGGATTTGAAGATTCCTGTAGGTTCGTATGATGATTTCATACTTGGGCGTATGTCCGGATCGGGTTTTGGATAACCCGGGAGTGTTTCGATGCATATTGTGGAAGTCAGCATTTTGAAGAAATTTTCTAAGTTTGGCTTGAAGTGCATTTTAGTGTTGTTGATGTCCGTTTGGAATTTCAAGTCTAGGAATACCTTCGTATGGTGATTCTGGAGTTGAGAGCGCGACCGGAAGTGAATTTGGATGTCAGTAGGTCATTTTGAAGTCATTTGGCTACAGATAGAAATTTGAAGGTTTTTGAGAAATCCGACCGGAAGTGGAAATTTTGATATCGGGGCCGGAATGTGATTACAGAAGTTGGACCAGGTCCACAATGTCGAATATGACTTGTGTGCAAAATTTGGGGTCAATCGGACGTGATTTGATAGGTTTCGGCATCGGATGTAGAAGTTGGAAATTTCTAAGTTCATAAAGTTGGGATTTGGGTGCGATTCGTGGTTTGGTTTTGATGTTGTTTGATGTGATTTGAGGATTCGAACAAGTCCGCATTATGTTTTGGAACAGGTTGGTATAATTGGACGGGGTCCCGGGGGCCTCGGATGGATTCCGGGTGGTTAACGGATCAATAATTGAAGTTGAAGAAAGTTGAAGGTTGCTGTCATCTGGTGTAACCGCACCTGCGAGGCCTTGGACGCAAGTGCGGAGCCGCATGTGCGGCTAAGGGCGCCGCAAGTGCGAATTTGGGCTGGAGCCAAGGAGGCCGAAGGTGCGGGAGATTTGGGCGCACCTGCGGAGGCGCAGGTGCGATAAGGGGACCGCAGGTGCAGAGCATGGGCCTGGGAAGATTGTTTTTAAGCGAGAATTTGGTCATATCTCCACCTATTTTCATATGCTATGGGAGATTTTGAGGAACTTCAAGGAGAGGATTTCACCAAGTATCGCAAGGTAAGTAATTTCTTCACGTTTTTGAATTAAATACAAGATTATATGCATGGATTAGACATGGAAATTGGTAGGAAATTTTAAAGAAACCTAGCAAATGGTAATTTGTTTTTTAGCCACGAATTTGAGCATGGAATATAGAGTAAATTATTTTTTTGAACTAGTGAGGCCATGGGTAGAGTATATCTTCAAGAAATTTCAGATTACGGGCACGTGGGCCCGAGAGCATTTTGGTCATTTCATTAAGCAGGGTTGGGAATTTATATAATTTGAAATTGTTGCAAATATTAGAGTATGTTTTCATTCGGTTGCCGTTAGTAGGATAGTTTTGGGGCGATGAGCGTCCGTTGGAGTCGTCGAAAGGGCTTGGAAGCCGGTTATGGAATTTCGGAGTGAGGTAAGTCTCATTTCCAACTTTGTGAGGGGGAATTGTCCCCTAGGTGAACTAATTAAGTATGTGTTACTATCTGTGGGGGCTACGTACGCACGAGGTGAGAGGGGGTCCGTGCGTAGCTACTATTATGCCATGTCTGGGTAGCCTAGGACCCACTACCATGCCTTACCTGTTGCACCTGTGATCTTGTCTATAATCTTAAACTGCTAATATAATTGAATGACTAAAGAAGATTAGAGTTTATTTTCTTAGGCATCAAAAAAGAGAATTGATTCCCTCCGCGGGAAATTGTGTTTCCGGATAAGGTTATGTTATTAAACATTATAAAAAGACCTGGCAAGTGAATTTCGAAATAAAAGGGTTCGAATACTATTTTGTGGTTTTCAAAAGAGAAATCTGTCATTTACTTGAGTATTTGTTTTCCCGACATAGTCGGGATGGAATGTTGATTGTGCATGACTGTATGTGACCGCTTCGCAATTTACATTCCGCGAGCGGAGTGTTATTTCCCCCACTCTCATGGGAGTGGGCCGTACGCCACGTTAGATTTAAAATGCACTTTTGGTATGGGCCGTTCGATCCTCGGCAGTGCACATAGATAATTATTATATTGAGAGATGCACTTTTGGTACGGGCCGTTCGATCCTCGGCAGTGCATAGACATGATTATTATATTGAGGGGTGCAGTTATGGGACGAGCCGTTCGATCCTCGGCAGTGCACAGAGATAATTATTATATTGAGAGATGCACTTTTGGTACGGGCCGTTCGATCCTCCGCAGTGCATAGACATGATTATTATATTGACGGGTGCACTTATGGGACGGGCCGTTCGATCCTCGGCAGTGCACATAGATAATTATTATATTGAGAGATGCACTTTTGGTACGGGCCGTTCGATCTTCGGCAATGTATAGACATGAGTATTTTATTGAGAGGTGCACTTTTGGTACGGGCCGTTTGATTCTCGGCAGTGCACAAAGTTGATTTTTATGACGGCTCAGGCCGGTTGTCGTTATCCCGTATGCGCATGCTAAATTGTTAAATGTTTTTCATGATTTTTGAAGTGATAAGATATTTGGGGAAAATAATGAAGTAATTGTGGATTTATGATATTTGGGGGAAAACAAAGCGGAATTTTTTTTATTTAAGATATTTTGGAAAATATTGAGGAAATGGTAACTGCCTGTTTATTCCCAGTATTTATTTGGATTTCAGTGCCTTATATGCATTGTTTCTTTGCTACCTTTACATGCCTATCGTGTTCATCTTATACTGTCAATTAATTTGCTGGCCCTTAGTGAGTGTCTAATTCGACCTCTCGTCACTACCTCTCTGAGGTTAAGCGCGCGACTTACTGAGTACACGTTATTTTTGTACTCATTCTACACTTGCTGTGCATTAGCACATGTACTTTCATGGCAATGTGGAGGATTCGAAACTTAGCCGAGGTGCATCATCCGGAGGCGATCCGCAGCTGAAAGAGTCTCCCTCGTACTGTATTTATTTTTATTTTGAATTTCCTTGTCCAATTTGTATTTCGGACAGGTTGGTAATGATTGTATAAATTCTTAGAAATTGCTCAAGTACTTGTGACACCGGGTTCTGGGATATGTGTTGGGATATATTTGCTAAAGTGTAATATTTAAACTATTGTTTTTCTTAATAGATTTTTATTTAGTTAATATGTAGTAAAGTGTAAGGAAATGCTTCTTCATAAATGTTAAACAGGAATTTATTTTGATTATTTAATGATTGGCTTGCCTGACAATGATGTCCGGCGCCATCACGACCTTATGGATTTTGGGTCGTGACAACATGATATTAGAGCGCTAGGTTCCCTTAGGTCTCACGAGTCATGAGCAAGTCTAGTAGAGTCTTGCGGATCGGTACGAAGACGTCTGTACTTATCTTCGAGATGCTACATGGCTATTAGGAGCACTTCCCTTTTTGATTCCTCATCGTGCGATTTGATTCCTTTGAGGCTTATGCCTATGTTTGTTTCTACTCAATCTTACGCGTCGCGAAGCGCTTGCTATGAATAAGGAGTTTGAGGAATTGAAATGGTGCTACGAATGTAAGTCGAGATGTTTCCATGTGTAATTGGTTGGGGATGTTGTTTTGGCCCTTCAAAAGAATAATATGTTGTTTCAGCTCGGTAGCTGTGTTTCTGAGAGCGTTAAGGCTATGCTCAGGTAGTGATGATGCTTGCGATTGGTTGTCGCGCAATGTCGATATGATGATAGAATGCTTTCCCGTATATTGAGGGCGACGAATGATTTGAAGGGAGGTCTTCTCAGAATGTGATTTCAAGAATTCTGTATTTTAGTTCCAGTAGGGGGAAGGAATTTGGGTTATGAATGATCCGGTTGGGGTTGATAAAGTAGTAAGACTGGGTGTATTCAAGTGAGGTGCGATATGCACCTGTGACGTGAAGTCATCGTCATTGATCGAATGGAATGTGTTAAGTTTGTCGATGCTATGGTTTCTTCGGTTACGTGGGGTTAGAGTATTAAGGAGTATTGAAGAATGCGGTGGGCAGAGACCGCGAGGTGTGGTGGTTCAGTACCAGATAAGTGTTGATAATGAAGGCAACTAGAGAAAGATGATCTTCGAAGAGCTTGAAGTCGTAGTGATCTGCTGGGTTGAGAGCTACAGAGAATGAACCTGAAGTGAGGCTAGGCGGTGGTTCCATTTCTAGGAGGCAAGGTGGAAGAAGCGGATGTCGAGCAATCGCAAAGTGGGGGAGCGGCAGCATAGTTTGGAATTTGAAGATATTTTTGTGCATTTAATGGATGTCCATGAGGAGCGGGCGGACTAGTAAAGCTGGTAAATGAAGCAGGGCATAGGATGGGGTATTGAAGTCGTAGAGAACGTGCATTTCAGCGTCGTCGGAAGGTGTCCACGGCCTATTGGCACAGGTAGGGTATCTCCTGTGAATAGGTTAGAGGTAGCATGGTTGGCAGGTCTCGGTGAGGGGTTCAAGTGGTTATTCAGTAGGAGGCGGAATGTGTGAATAATGCTAGAGAATTTGAGTATTTAGGGAGTTCTAGCAAGAGAATTAGGAAGAATAGGACGGATGGGCTGAGCAAGATCGTGTTATCAAAGGAGAAAGGATCTCGACAGGGTCTAGAGTGGTGCAAAGAGGTGCTTCGGGCTAAGTGGGGGAGTCCCACCAACGGAAGTTGGGTTGCAGGATTGTATTATCATAGGGTTGCAGATTGTCGGCATGTTGGCAAGTTATTACAGCTAAGGGAAAAGAGTAAAATGGTGATTATGCATGGGATTTGATGAATGTGTGCGGAAGTTGGCCCTGTCGGGCCAGGGTTAGGATCTGGAAGATTCAGAGTTTATGCTTAAGGCATAAGCGAGTTGTAAGGATAGTGCTCGGTCATGTGCTTCATTGAAAAGGGTGTTCATGCGCTAGGAGAGCCTTGGAGTTGATTGTATTTGGGGCTAGTCAGAGTGGGTGACTCTCAATAGCGGTCCTAGTGAGTTCAAAAGTTAAGAATGCGGCGTTTAAGGGTTTCAGGCAGCAGTATGATCGAGAATCGAGCTTTTGCAGAGTAATTTATGAGAAAAAGGAAGATGGTTGGAATACTCTATGATATGTTTCAGCATGCAAGATAGTATTGGAGGAGTGAGAGAAATAAACTCCGGATTGTAGAAAGATTATCAAGAGGGTATGAGACGGGTTGTGGGATTTAGGAAGCATAGTCGTGAGTCTATTATTCCTGAAGCAATTGAAGATGATTAAAGAAGATAGATTGATTAGCCATGGTTGAAGTGGCACATTTGCGATAGTGATCAGTTCCTTCAGTGTGATTAAGTTATGCATGTGGTTTGTGCCGGTGTGTGCGGGGCTTGTCGGCCGTCATAATGGATTCTACGTGGGAGCATTTGAGTGCTATGGCCTGTCAGGTATAGGCGGATCCCAGAAGGGTTATAGTGGTATAGACTACTACTTAAGGATTTGCATGTTGGGTGAGTGTGGGAATTCACTCGTGTGTTGAGATGGTACTCTTGAATTGAGTTAAGTAAAATGTTTCTATATAATGAAGTGTACACCCTATTGGTGGTTCAGAAGTTATGATGGAAACTCTTGCGCTACCTCATATTGGCATGTTAGGGGCGGTAAGAAGTATGTAACTGGGAGTAAGAATCGAGATTGCGGTTCAGTGTTAATAAGGATGTCATGAGCTCGGAAGAGCAAGAAAAAGTGATTTCAAAGTTCAGAGTAAGCTGGTGTTATCTTCAGTGTCACCCGATATTGATATTCGGTGGAAGAGGCTTTGTACTCTGGTTATGTGTTCTTGATTTGTCTTACAGCGTAGTATGGCCAGGGGTGGATGTGAAGACTTGCTACCTTGTGTGAAAGGTCGTTGAAGCGTGACCGCGAAAAGATGTTATGAGATGTGACATGTATTCACTTGATGGATTGATGATTTGGACTGAGTATAAAGAAGTGCAATATTTTTTATTTGAGAATCTATGCCTGGAGGGCGTTCGGTTCAGGTGATTATGGATTGTGGGGTGTTTGTCCCGACTATGATGGTTTTTCTCGCGTATTATGAGAAAAAGTGGGTTAATGTGGACCCAGGTAAAGCTATTAGCTTAGTTTTGTGCGAGCAAGGTAGACTCAGTGTTTGTGGATGGATTTAAATATGATTATGGGCTCCGTATGAGCCAGGCATGTTCATTTTAGTAGAGCGCTTTTCATGGAAAGGTATTAGAAAAGTGGATGTTGTTCCGTCTTCGTCAAATTCATGTGTTATTGTGATTTGTGCCGTGTGAGTTGTGAAACGGCTTGCTAATTTCCTATGTGTTGAGGTCCCGCGTAGTGGAGACGTTATATGAGTAGGATAGCTCTTTAGATCCAGAGTGTGTATATATATATATATCGCACCTCAGTTGTTCTTGAGTTTTGTAGCATGCGGCTTTATCAGTCTCCCCTGGATGGTATTATGCACTTAGCATGCTTATGATCCATATTCAGTAATTTGTGTAATAGTGAGCGATTCAACTCCGTGTATATTTCCTTGCGTGAGTTTTATGATGGTATCGGGTGGCACGCCGCCACGGGTATGTTATTTAGATCGGGTTGCACGCCGCAACAGTGTGATGATGAGAAGGGTTAATATGTATTTATTTTTCTTATGATTTATTTCCTAAATTCTGAGAAAAGTTCATATTAGTTGCGTGAGTGGAATAGTCCCTTCCTGAGCCATTTCTTATTTATCATGTTCGAGTTATGGCCTATTGGCGCAATGTGGTATCATGTGATACTGTTGGTCATGCTTGGAGTGATTTTTTGTCTAAGCAGTTCATTCTGGGTGAGACGGGATTTTCGGATCAGGGATCAGTGCGATAAGGTTATGTGAAGCGTCTATCAAAGAACAATTACCATTATTCGGGTTCATAAAGAAGTGATGATTCTAGTCAAGATGAGGTATTCAATGATTTGTTAACTCTGCAGTTGGGTATGAATCTCTACACATATCCTCCATTTTGGTGGTATCGTCACCATTATGGCAGGATGTATGTATATATATCATGAGGTGCATTGGGAGCATCAGGTTCGTGGAATTTTGGCTAATAAGGTTCAGGGAACATCATTGTGGTCAGATGATGAGTTATGTGGTGCATGGTGCTGATTCAACAAAGGTATTCAGTCATGATCTGGTATATCATGTGGTAGTTGATACAGTGCTTATATATTGGAACTAGGCCTGGCAGAGAAATTTCAGGTGTTTGAATGAATTCTGAGCTTATTATATGGATAGAAGAAGGAATCTTCAGATTTGATCAAGCTAATGTGCTCAACTAGGTTGTAGTAGCACGGGCAGGTGCTCGAGGCGTTAAACATTGATTTTAGATAACTCCAGAGCAGTTCTTGGCACGTTCGAGGATGAACGTCAGTTTAAGTGGGGGAGAATGTAATGACCCGACTGGTCGTTTTGAGATCTAGCGCGTCGTTCAGCGGTTTGAAGTCGTGAGCAGCTCCATTTCAGGTATTATGACTTGTAGGTGTGGTCAGAATTGAATTTTGGGAAGTTTAGAGTTGATTTGGTAAGAAAATTCTCATTTCAGAAGCCTTAAGCTGGAAGAATCAACTAAGATTGGAATTTTGAGTAAACAACCTCTGAATCAGAATTTGAAGGTTCCTGCAAGTTTGTATGATGATTTCGGACTTGGGCGTATGTCCGTATTGGGTTTTGGATAACCCGGGAGCGTTTCGATGCATATTGTGGAAGTCAGCATTTTGAAGAAATTTTCTAAGTTTGGCTTGAAGCGCATTTCAGTGTTGTTGATGTTCGTTTGGGATTTCGAGTTTGGGAATAGCTTCGTATGGTGATTTTGGAGTTGGGAGCGCGATCGGAAGTGAATTTGGATGTCCGTAGGTCATTTTGAAGTCATTTGGCTAAAGATAGAAATTTGAAGGTTTTTGAGAAATCCTACCGTTTTGATATCGGGGTCAGAATGTGATTCCAGAAGTTGGAGCAGGTCCGCAATGTCAAATACGACTTGTGTGCAAAATTTGGGGTCAATTGGACGTGATTTGATAGGTGTAGAAGTTGGAAATTTCTAAGTACATAAAGTTGGGATTTGGGTGCGATTGGTGGTTTCGATGTTGTTTGATGTGATTTGAGGCCTCGAGCAAGTCCGCATTATGTTTTGGAACAGGTTGGAATAATTTGACGGGGTTCCGGGGGCCTTGGGTGGATTCCGGGTGGTTAACGGATCAATAATTGAAGTTGAAGAAAGTTGAAGGTTGCTGTCATCTGGTGTAACCTCACCCGCGAGGCTTTGGCCGCAGGTGCGGCTAAGGGTGCCGCAGGTGAGAATTTGGGCTGGAGCCAAGGAGGCCGCAGGTGTGGGAGATTTGGGCGCACCTGCGGAGGGGCAGGTGCGGAGCATGGGCCTGGGTAGATTGTTTTTAAGCGAGAATTTGGTCATTTCTTCACCTATTCATATGCTATGGGCGATTTTGAGGAGCTTCAAGGAGAGGATTTCATCAAGGATCGCAAGGTAAGTAGTTTTTTCACGTTTTTGAATTAAATACAATATTATATGCATGGATTAGACATGGAAATTGGTAGGAAATCTTAAAGAAACCTAGAAAATGGTAATTTGGTTTTTTAGCCACGAATTTGAGCATGGAATGTAGAGTAAATTGTATATTTGAACTAGTGAGGCCATGGGTAGAGTATATCTTCAAGAAATTTCGGATTCTGGGCACGTGGTCCTGAGGGAATTTTGGTCATTTCACTAAGCAGGTTGGGAAATTATATAATTTAGAATTGTTGCAAATATTAGAGTATGTTTTCATTGGGTTGCCGTTATTTGGATAGTTTTGGGGCGATGTGCGTCCGTTGGAGTCGTCGGAAGGGCTTGGAAGCCGGTTATGGAATTTCGGAGCGAGGTAAGTCTCCTTTCCAACTTTGTGAGGGGGAATTGTCACCCTAGGTGAACTAATTAATTATGTTTTACTATCTGCGGGGTCTACGTACGCACGAGGTGACGGGAGTCCATGCGTATCTACTATTATGCCATGTCCGAGTAGCCTAGGACCCATCAACATGCCTTACATGTTGTACCTGTGATCTTGTCTGTAATATTAAACTGCTAATATAATTGAAATTGTAATGAATGACTAAAGAAGATTAGAGTTTATTTTCTTAAGCATTAAAAAGGAGAATTGATTCCCTTCGCGGGCAATTGTGTTTCCAGATAAGGTTATGTTATTAAACATTATAAAAAGACCTGGCAAGTGAATTTCGAAATAAAAGGGTTCAAATACTATTTTGTGGTTTTCAAAAGAGAAATCTGTCATATACTTGAGTATTTGTGTTCCCAACATAGTCGGGGTGGACTGTTGATTGTGCATGGCTGCATGTGACCGCTTCACAATTTACATTCTGTGAGTGGAGTGTTGTTTCCCCCACTCTCATGGGAGCGGGCCGTACGCCATGGCGGATTTAAAATGCGCTTTTGGTACGGGCCGTTCGATCCTTGGCACTGCATAGACATGATTATTATATTGAGGGGTGCACTTGTAGGACGGGCCGTTCGATCCTCGGCAGTGCACAAAGATGATTATTATATTGAGAGATGCAGTTTTGGTACGGGCCATTGGATCCTCGGCAATGCATAGACATGATTATTATATTGAGGGGTGCACTTTTGGTACGGGCCATTCGATCCTCGGCAGTGCATAGACATGATTATTATATTGAGGGGTGCACTTTAGGATGGGCCGTCCGATCCTCGACAGTGCACTAAGATGATTATTATATTGAGAGATGCACTTTTGGTACGGGTCGTTCGATCCTCGGCAGTGCATAAACATGAGTATTTTATTGAGAGGTGCAATTTTGGTACGGGCCATTCGATCCTCGGCAGTGCATATAGTTGATTATTATGATGGATCAAGTCGGTTGTCCTTATCCCGTGTGAGCATGCTTAATTGTTAAATATTTTTCATGATTTTTGAAGTGATAAGATATTTGGGGAAAATAAAGAAGTAATTGTGGATTTATGATATTTTGGGGAAAACAAAGCGGAGATTTGTTTATTTAAGATATTTTGGAAAATATTGAGGAAGTGGTAACTGTCTGTTTATTCCCAGTATTTACTTGGATTTCAGTGCCTTATATGTATTGTTGCTTTGCTACCTTTACATGCCTATCGTGTTCATCTTATATTGTTAATTAGTTTGCTGGCCCTTAGTAAGTCTCTAATTTGACCTCTCGTCACTAACTCTTTGAGGTTAGGCAGGCGACTTACTGAGTACACGTTGTTTTTGTACTCATGCTACACTTGTTGTGCATTTTATTGCACAGGTACTTTCATGGCAATGTGGAGGATTCAGAGTCTTACGCGAGCTGCATCATCCGGAGGCGATTCGCAGCTGACAGAGTCTCCCTCGTACTGTATTTATTTTCATTTTGAATTTCCTTGTCCAGTTTGTATTTCGGACAGGCTTGGTAATGATTGTATAAATTCTTAGAAATTGCTCATGTACTTGTGACACCGGGTTCTGGGATATGTGTTGGGATATATTTGCTAAAGTGTAATATTTAAACTATTGTTTTACTTAATAGATTTTTATTTAGTTAATATGTAGTAAAGTGTAAGGAAATTCTTCTTCATAAATGTTAAACAGGAATTTATTTTGATTATTTAATGATTGGCTTGCCTGACAATGATGTACGTCGCCATCACGACCTTATGGATTTTGGGCCGTGACATTGTCTTTGACAAAACAATTTGTACCTTAAGTTCTGTTTTAATCCTGAAGTGTGTGCTGTACCCCAATCCCAGGAATCCCCTTAGAATACCTCTGATTCTGCAACTATGTGCACTTCTTCCTGTTATATGTTCACCTATGTACCCTATGTGTCCCTAACCCCTATTATCCCTGTTTGTGGTTGCTGAATCTGCCTTTGGCTGTGTATGAACTTATTTTGGGTGTTCTTTGGTCTGTTGCTTGCTGTTTCACTAAAAAACTTTCATATTTTACAAGTCTATTTCAAACAAGTCTCTTTTCAAACTATTTTCCTATTAAAACCTTTTTCAAAACGATGTCAAGCACTCTCGCTCTATTCTTAGATCATTAAGTTCTTCCCCCTCTGTGTGAGCATTTCCTTGGGACCCTTGAGCTGCCTCTGAACTTTGACACACAAAGGTTGGCCATTCCACACTGCACTTACTATCTATCTTGGTTATGAATCTGGGTGTGAGCACTTCCCGGGATCCCTTGAGATCCTTAGGGAACTTTGACACACCTGGATCATGTGAAAGGTTGTGAATAGAATGGCAATGAGGCATTCTGGAGATTCTGGACCTATCAGTAGGCTCCCAATAGTATAACTTCTTCTTTTCATTATTCAGTTATGGAATTCAAATGGCCTGTAATAATTGTTGTAAACAACTCTTTGGTGATGGATAGTGAAAAGGGAGGGTTAAATATGCATGCTATAGCTATTAGAGGGTAGAATCCATGCTATTAGGTTTTATTCCCTATTTTTGCAATAGAAACCATGCTTAGGACTCATATGTGCAAGATCATGAATTAGAGACCATGTTCCCTAGGTCTTACACTTACTGTTTTCAGCATCTATTGGCATCTCATTTCGAAAGTCCTGCGCTAAAATGTGCTAATAACCAGTACTTTAGAATCATGCTCTACACTGCCATGTACATGTAGAGATCTCTTTCTAGGTAAACAACTATTAAAATCTGTCACCTGTGTTATTCCTAAAACTGTGCATAATGCTGTGATTCTATGTGCTTTTAGAGATCCTGTTTTAGCAACTGCATATGCATCATTCTGCATTAGACATCATGTTATAGGATCGTACTCATTTAACTACACCTAGTTTAAATATACATGTCTGAAACAGTCCCATGTTCTAGATAAACTGTCAATCAGTCCTTTGTACACACTTAGAATCACATGCTATTAGGATTGGTAATCTAAACCCCTTTTAACAAAGTTGTACAACTACTACACGCCTAGGCAAGTCTTAGGTAATCATCCATAAAGAAATAAAACCGGAACTGTCCTTGTGATAAGTGTTCAACTGTCAGCATGTTTAAAACCAATAGGCAAGACTGATTAAGACTTCCTCTCTGAGTTATGCAATAAATCTGTCTTTGTGTTATCACTTAGATACCATGCTTAGGATCAGAACCTGAATTTGGACCTTAACTGTGTATGAGTCATGTTGTTTATGTGTACTATGTGTGGAGGTACTTGAGCCTTTTCCTGTTTGTATGTTTATCCCCCTTAATTGCAGTCCTATATGTTTCTTGTTTGTCGCTTAGTGTTTTGCCTTTAAACCTAAGGGTCTGCCTAGCACCTCCCTTATAGGATAGAAGTCCTAAATTCCTACGGGACTGATAGGAAGGGACAGTTAACAACATGCAATAGAGGTCGTTGACCAACACTCGCTCTAATTACCTTTACGGGGTGGGAAATGGTAGATATGGATATGATGAACGATACGCTAATACCACGTGTAGCCCCTCTTTGAGGAGTGATTATCGGGTATTGTACTGATGTGATCCATATTATTATAAACCTAGGATACCCTTTATATGCTTAGATCGTAATCCTTTCAAAATCTAACCTTCTTTACTATTTCCAAACATCTGTATGCTTATGACTTAAATCCCCTCTTATTTGAGAATTTATTTGTTTGTTTGCTAAGCCATAAAAATTAACAAAAGGTGTTTGGCCGGGAACCACACTTATGGATCCTGAGGGGTGCTTAACACCTTCCCCTGAGGATAATTTCAATCCCTTACCCTATCTCTGGTTAACAACGTAGTTGTAAATGAACCCCTTTGGTGTCCTAATGCACCTTTAAAAATCGTTAGGTGGCAACTCTCAAAAACACAAACCCCTTTCCAAAAAGGAAAGAGTTTGTCTCAACCGAATGTCATAAACCCGTTCTCCGCGAGGAAAGAGGGGGCGCAACAACATGGCGACTCTGCTGGGGACTTTCAGGCTTTTACCATTTTAGAATTGCTCTGTGAATTTGTACCTCTTCCCATTTCCCTTATGTGCAATTACTTGTCTATTTCTTTAAGCATTTATTTTTTCTTTAAAAGTAACTGACATGTTTTTCTGTTTCCTTCCTTTGTAACCACTTTTAAATTATAAACTGCTGTATTTACTGCTTTCATAACGGGCAAATACATGAATACATGTTTTACTATTTATTGCATAATCATGCTCAACATTCCTACTCGACTCGTGCCAAATAAAATACTATAGCAACGCTTGATGAGTGGTTGCGCTCTTCCTATATTATTATTCCCTAAATTCGGAAAGACTTATTTGCGGTAAAACTAGTCGATTAGCGGTGCAGTCGACGGTTTCGTGCCTTTTCCCCTTGAGTTGTCCGCTTGAGGGTACTAGTCTAAAACCCCATAGAAACCTTACTCCGCTATGTTGTTTCATGCATCATGGTCAAACCTAGCCAGGCTAAAGTGTGGTCCACACGATAGCTTTTAAGATTGCCTTATCCAAAAGTCCACTAGGTTTCCCTAAACCCAAACGGACATCATCATGTTCTGTGCATTTATTTGGAGAAATAAATGCTTTATGCTAATTGTTGATGTTAAATAGTCGAGTCTGGTGGGGGGTATGGGCCTAACCTTGTTTGCCTTGCAGGAAAATGAGGCATGAAGTCCCCAGATTTAGCATGGTCTCTAATATCCATCCAAGATTGCTAAGTTGGTGGGAAGATTTACATTCTAATGACAAAACTCTCGTCAGAAAATACTTGGGTATTCTACCATCTCTCCTGGAAATCCAGCCTAACAACATGATAATAGAGGCTACTACCCTGTTCTGGGATTGTGAAAGGTCCGTGTTCTGCTTTGGGGACATTGAAATGACACCTTTGCTGGAGGAAATAGGAGGACTGGATGGCCTAGTATGGGAAACCCCGAGGTTGCTAATGCCTGAGAACCGCACAGGAAAAGGATTCCTGAAAATGATGGGTCTGAAGAAGAATGCAGAACTGGTATGCTTAAAGAAGTCATACATCCCTTTTGACTACTTGTACGAAACTTACGGTCACATCAAATCATACCGTACCTACCACAACGAGTTTGCCATCACATCCTTAGGACACATCCATCGTAGAGTATTCGTCTTTATGTTTTGCTTCTTAGGTCTGATTGTGTTTCCAATAAAGAAGGAGAGAATCCACACTAGACTGGCCATGGTAACCAAGACACTAATGGAAGGAGTTAGTGGGAAAAACTTCAGCATTGTGCCCATGACCATTGCAGACATATATCGAGCCTTGGAAAAGTGCCAACGAGGGGAAAGACACTTCGAAGGCTGCAATCTACTACTTCAGCTTTGGCTCATGGAACATCTCCAAAAGGGAAAATACCGACAAGAAATTCATCGAAGAGTTTGGGATGACCACATCGCTTTCCACCATCCAAATCGAATGAATTACATCCCTGACATGTTTTCTCAGCCTAAGAACGCCAAAGGATGGGTCGAGCTCTTTGATAATCTAACTAAAGAACAGGTTCAGTGGATGTTCGAGTGGTTTCCGACAGAGGAGTTCATCGCCCGTTCCAGAGATGCACCGTTCCTAATACTAATTGGTCTAAGAGTAACATATCCTTATGTACCTCTTCAAGTTATGAGGCAAGCGGGTAAGAAGCAAGTCATACCCAGGGTCGAAAAGATGAGCCATCTTCGAGCTGACTTCCAAAATGACGATAGTCCTCACACGTGTCAAGCCCAACACATGTGGCAATGCAAGATTGTAATGGAGAAGGACACCATCGAGCCAGAAAGATATCATGCCGGTTGTACCCCTTTCTATCCTGGTTGGTTGGAAAAACATTAGGGTGATCTGAGCGAGCCAGGGTTCGTTCAGGGCCATAGAGTTATAGATGAAAAGACCGAGGCACAAGTAAAATACAACTAGCTGCACAAAAGGATCCGTGAATGTGAGGATGAGCACCGCGAAATACATGGGTCTAGCAAGAAACTGATCGAGGAATGGAAAGATATGGCTATTAGCACCAATAAAAGGTTAGGGTATTTGGAGCGAGGCATAGTGGAGTTGGAGGAAAAATTTCTCAAAAGGGTTGAAGACCGTCAAAAGGATGAACGGACAAAAGGAGGACATCTAGCCAGAGCATACCTGTTGCTGGGACTTCACGAGTTGGGGAAACTGTAGGGGGAATCAAGAATGCCGAGTCTGGGGAAGGTCCTTTTGGGACCAAGTAGATATGAATGTCTTTCTTTTACTTTATCAATGTAATAAGGCCAATGGCCATTAGTGACCTTTACTTCCTGTTTATTTAGTGTCGTTTTGGGATTCGTCTATTTTCTTATCAATAAAATGAGGCATTTAGCATCTTAAGTTCTCCAAATCAATTTGTCGCTAGGCCTACCTCGGGCACAAAAGAGGTCCCCAAATTAGGACGCGCTTTACATTCCCGCACTATGTGTTTAAATACCGCAATACTTTTCATAATCCTCACTGACTTGGCTACCTTTTGTTTTTGTTTTCCTCTTTCTTTATTTATTTATTCCCCTCCCCAAAGGTTAGTTCGTGCACTCTGGCATCATCATCCTATCTTACAAGATCTAGGGCCCTCCACCCTCTCTTCCTCTTAGTCCTCCCAAAGGCAAGAACAAAGGCAAAAAGAAAATGGAAGATTCATGCAATAGCAGAAATGAGAAGGTGGTTGAACGGGTAGAGGCCACTGATGGCCAGGGTATTCGGATTCAGAATGAAACTGTGTCGCAGCTGGAACGGAAGTTTTCAAAGTTTCAAGAAGAGCTTGATCAAGTTTGGAATCTAGAAAACCTGTCATTCTCCCTCAACGTCCCAGACATCAACATCCAGAATCCTACACCTCCTTAAAACATCCCAAAGCAGCAAAATCATCCCGCAGCTCATCATCACCCCACCCCACCAAAGAACCAAACTCTTCCAACGCAATGCAACACCTGGCACACTCCAAATAACACTCCACTACTTATCCCAAAACCTCAGAACTCCAAAAATGACCATTTTCACACCCATGCGCCAGGCCACCATAACAATCCCATCTACGTGGAGACCATTCCACACTCCACTCCCCCTATCACATACACACATGAGTCTGACGAAAAGGACCTGCTTATCAAGAACTTGGCCGAGGAACTTAGGAAGCTGACCAACCGGGTTCAAGGCGTCGAGGGAATCAAGGGAGTCGAAGGGTTGAACTATGAAGACCTCTGCATATAGCCCGATGTCGAACTGCCTGAGGGATACAAACCTCCTAAGTTTGAAATGTTTGATGGTACAGGTGCAGGTGATCCAAGGGTCCATCTGAGAACTTATTGTGACAAGCTTGTTGGAGTAGGGAAGGATGAAAGGATCCGTATGAAGATGTTCATGAGAATCTTGAAAGGAGATGCGTTGTCTTGGTACATCAGCCAAGATCCCAAGAAATGGTCGAATTGGGTGAGCATGGCATCTGACTTTATGGACAGATTCAGGTTCAACACAGAGAACGCACCAGATGTGTTCTATATTCAGAATTTGAAAAAGAAGCCCACAGAGACATTTCGCTAGTACGCTACTCGTTGGAGGTCCGAAGCTGCAAGGTCAGACCCCCTTAGAAGAGGAGCAAATGAACAAGTTCTTTGTCCGGGCCCAGGACCCACAATACTATGAACGGTTGATGATGATTGAGAACCACAAGTTCTCCGACATTATCAAATTAGGTGAACGAATTGAAGAAGGTATCAAGAGCGGTATGGTCACAAATTTTGAAGCCTTGCAAGCTACAAACAAGGCTTTGCAGTCTGGTGGTGTGTCTAAGAAAAGGTACGCGGGAGCCGTGATGGTTTCACAAAGAACAAAATCCCCACTCAAATGCCAAACTTACCCAAAACCTCCACTCACATATCAACCAACCCCGAATTACCAAGCACCTTCAGCCTCATACCAAGCTCCACTGCCCACTTATCAATCACCTCCACCACCAACTTATCAATTACCTCCACCACCGACATATCAACATGCTTCACTCAGATACTCTCAACCCAATCCTGTCTACCACACTTACAATTCTCAACCATATCATCACCAATCACCCCTTACCCGTCAAAACTTCCCTAGACCTCGTCCTAATTTTGATCGCAGACCTCTAAAACAGTATGCCGCCATCGCTGAACCCATCGAACAACTATATGACAAGCTCAAAGTTGCTGGTTATGTCACCCACATCCTTGCTGCAACCCCTGAGTTTCCTTCTCAATGGGTCAACCCAAACAAGTCCTGTGCATACCACTCCGGCATGAAGGGGCACACCATTGATGAATGCCTTTCTTTGAAGGACAAGATACAGTCCCTGATTGACAACAAGGTCATCATGGCAAAGGAATCCGCTCCAAATATCCGAAACAATCCTATTTCGGACCATAAGGGTGGAGGCATCCACTTGATTGAAATAGAAGATGGCTGGGACCCCGAGGGATCAATCGGGTTGATCGCAGAAGGCGATGATACAAAGAAACCTACAGTCACTCTCAAAATGATCATAATCCAGATTTAACCGTCTGAGGATGCTGAGGTAAATATGTCCATGCCTCTTGAGTTTGAAGCAACGTCACCTGCAAAGACACCAGTATCGATTGAAGTTGGGTTCGTATCTTCGGCAAATACACCCGCACCATTTGAGGTTGCAGTCTTGCTACCCAAGGCACATGTTCCACTTGAAGGATAGATGCACCAATTCCAGTGGCGATGTCGACCCCGCCACCCTTCTATACAAATGATGTACCATGGGACTCTACAGCCGGGATGATAAGGAAAGGCAAAGTCAAGACTGAAGAAGCTGTTGCAGTGCAGGGTATGACAAGAACTGGTAGAGTATATACCCCTAAACATCTGGTTGAATCTAGCAGGTAGGCTTCTAATCGGCCTTACATTATCGAGACAGGTCTGGACGACCTTTGGAGGAAAGTACAGGCCAAGGAGTATTCGGTCATCGACTAGCTGAACAAAATACCAGCGTAAATATCCATCCTCTCTTTGCTTCAGAATTCCGAGATGCACAAGAATGCTTTACTTAAGGTGTTGAACGAAGCCTATGTGCCAAACGACATCACTAGTGGAGAAATGGATAATATGGTGGGCCAAGTGTTGGAGAGTCACAAAATCACTTTCCATGAGGACGAGCTGGCTCCTGAACGGTTGGGCCATAACAAAGCACTTCACATCACTGTGCAATGCGAAGATTATTTCATCACCAAAATCTTGATCGATGGGGGATCCAGTCTTAACATCTGTCCGCTGATAATGCTCAAGAAATTGGGTAAAGGGCTGCATGAGATAAAGGATGGAGCGATCAACGTGAAATCCTTCGATGGATCTCAGAGGTCCACCACTGGTGAAATCAGCCTATGCCTGCAAATAGGGCCAACCTGGTTCGAGGTGGACTTCCAAGTGATAGATGTGCCAGCGTCCTACAATTTGTTATCGGGACTACCCTGGATCCGTGCTGCTGGGGCCGTAGCATCAATGTTACATCAGGCAGTGAAGTTCGAGTGGAACCACCAAGAGGTGATTATTCATGGTGACGGTAGCAACCCTATTTACAGTCGCCAGACTATCCCAGTGATTGAAGGAAGAAGGAAGCCAGGCGGAGAAACTTACCACCACATTGAACGGGTTAACACTATCGACAAAGAAAAATGGTGGGATAGCAAGATCGCAAGTATGATGAACTGGCGAGGGTACGAGCTAGGTAAAGGTCTCGACAAGAACCTTCAAGGGATCTCCAAACATATCAAACTCAAGAAGCACGACACCACTTTCGGTTTGGGATACGAATACACTTGGGAAGAATTCAAAAACTGGTTGCCACCATGGCGCGGTCCTTATTACCCTTTGGAGGAACCAATACTGCATCTGGAGCAGACCTTCCAACAAGCCAACGTTATTTATGGATCAGACGAACAAGAAGCACTTGCAGCAATGAGGAACTTGTTTCTGGAGGACAGTGATATAGACTATTGTGTTATTCTCGAGGAGGAGGGGGAGGAAGTCCCTTCCATACAGGCTGTGAACAGAGGGACGTACCTCAAGAATTGGACTTTTAGTACAACCAAATCCCGATGAGCCTCGGGGTAGCAAGGCTAAAACGAGCGCTATTCATTATTTTTCTTTACAAAATGATTTCCTTTTTCGCATTTTAATTCATGCAATAAGCTCTTCAATGTTCAAAACAATCGTTCAGTTTATCAAAAGCATTTTTAAATTTTTCTTATGAATCAATATTTATTTCTATCATTTTTCCTCTCATTACTTTACCTATAAAACATTACTATTACCTGTCTGAATCGATGACTGTGACATGCAACGAGACAACGCAGCAAACAGACGTGGATTCAGAAGAAGATGACATAACTGATGAGATTGTCAAAGAAGTTGAAAATTTTGAGAACAAACCTAAGTCAAACATGGACGAGACTGAAATCATCAACCTGGGAGATTCATAAAACATCAAGGAAACACGAATCAACATTCATTTGTCGCCGTCAGAAAATAAAGAATACGCAAAATTTCTAAAAGAGTATGAGGACATATTTGCCTGGTCGTACGACGACATGACTGGTCTAAGTGTGTCTATTGTGGCTCACAAATTTCCAACCAAACCAATGTGTCCACCTGTAAAACAAAAGCTCAGGAAGTTCAAACCCGACATGAGTTTGAAAATCAAAGAAGAAGTCACCAAGCAGATCAACGCCAAGGTTCTCAAGGTAGTTGAGTAACCGACATGGTTAGCCAACATTGTGCTAGTACCAAACAAGGATGGGAAGGTTAGAGTCTGTGTCGACTACCGGGATCTCAACCGGGCTAGTACGAAAGACGACTTCCCGTTGCCAAATATACATATCCTGATTGACAATTGCTCCAAGCATGAACTATAATCATTCTTGGATTTCTTCGCTGGTTATCATCAGATCTGGATGGATGAGAAAAATGCTGAGAAAACGGCTTTCATTACACCGTGGGGAGTGTACTGTTACAAGATGATGCCATTCGGCCTGAAGAATGCAGGGACCACCTATATGAGGTCTATGACCACTATCTTCCACGACATGATTCACAAAGAGATCGAGGTATACATGGATGATGTTATTATCAAGTCTAGGAAATCCACTAACCACATGGAAGATTTGAGGAAGTGCTTCAAAAGCTTGAAGAAATACAATCTGAAGCTGAACCCCGCGAAGTGTGCATTCGGGGTTCCTGCTGCAAAGTTGATCGGGTTCATGTCAGTCGCCGAGGGATAGAATTGGATCCGTCCAAGGTCAAAGCCATTCAAGAACTACCACCGCCAAGGAACAAAATAAAATGTGATGAGTTTCTTGGGGAGACTTAATTACATCAGCCGATTCATAGCACAGTCTACAGTTATCTATGAGTCGATCTTCAAGATGCTGAAGAAGGACACCGCAACAAAGTGGACGGATGATTGTCAAAAGGATTTCGACAAAATCAAGGCATACCTATCAATACCACCAGTCTTGGTAACGCCTGAGCCAGGTAGACCTCTGTTACTCTACCTTGCAGTGTTAGATGGAGCTTTCAGCTGCATTCTGGGTCAGCATGATGAAATAGGAAGAAAAGAGCAAGCTATTTATTATCTCAGCAAGAAGTTCACTCCGTACGAGGCCAGATATTCTCTATTGGAACGCACTTGTTGTGCTTTGACTTGGGTAGCTCAGAAGCTGAGGCATTACTTCTGTGCCTACACAACGTATCTCATATCGAGAATTGATCCATTGAAGTACATCTTTCAGAAGCCCATGCCCACTGGCAAGCTAGCCAAGTGGAAAATCTTGGTGAGTGAGTTCAATATTATCTATGTGACTCAGAAAGCAGTCAAGGGACAAGCACTGGCAGACCATCTTGCTGAGAACCCTATAGATGGAGAATACGAACCTCTAAAAATATATTTTCCTGATGAAGAGGTATAATTCATAGGACAAGACATTGTAGAATCCTATGACAGTTGGAGAATGTTCTTTGATGGAGCAGCGAATTTCAAGGGAATTGGCATTGGAGCAGTCCTAATATCAGAAATTGGTCAGCATTATCCGGTATCTGCCAAACTTAGATTCCCCTGCACCAATAATATGGCAGAGTATGAAGCCTGTATCTTAGGGCTCAACATGGCCATTGACATGCACGTCCATGAGCTGTTAGTGATTGATGACTCAGATTCACTGGTACATCAGGTACAAGGAGAGTGGGCTACCAAGAATTCCAAGATACTGTCGTATCTGCACCACGTATAGGAATTAAGAAAGAGGTTCACGAAGATAGAATTTCGGCATGTCCCCAGAATCCAAAATGAGTTCGCCGATGCATTAGCTACTTTGTGCTCGATGATCCAACACCCAGACAAGAATTTCATTGATCATATTCCCATAAAGATCCATAATCAGCCAGCTTATTGTGCCCATGTCGAAGAGGAAGCAGACGGAAATCCTTGATTTCAAGACATCAAGGAGTATTTGGAAAAAGGAGATTACCCAGAGCTTGAGAATCCCACTCAGAAACACACACTTCGAAGACTATCCAACAACTTCTTTCACAGCGGAGAAATCCTTTATAGGAGGACTCCCGATTTGGGATTATTACATTGTGTCGACGCAAAGGAAGCATCCAAGCTGCTAGAGGAGATTCATGCTGGGACCTGTGGCCCGCATATGAACGGTTTTGTTCTGGCAAAGAAGATACTTCGAGCTGGTTACTTTTGGATGACTATGGAAACATAATGCATCCAGCATGTCCAAAAATGCCACCGTTGTTGTGAACAACTAATTTTTGACCACACCCAAATAATATACTATTTTAATGTAAATAATTCT
>ML344740.1:0-11011 GCA_005239505.1 Nicotiana paniculata | reverse complement strand
GCAATGCTTTTAAAAGCCTCCATTCTTTTCCTTTTCTTGAAACTCTTTCTGAGTATTAGTAGAGGCAATTCAATGGTTATTTGTGAAAGATTGTAGAGTTGAGGCTATGCTTTTATAGGGAGAAAAGAAGAGAGAAATAAGTAGTCTAAGGTTTGACAGATTATGTTTTCAAAACTTAGTTCAACTCTGTAGAAGGTGTTGGTTCACCAACTTAGCCTATCTTTTGTTGGTCTTTAAGCTTAGTGTAGCTTAATTTTAAGCTTGGTGTAGCTTAAACAGAGTGAATGGAAAATGGTGGGAAAAGAAATTGAGGGAAGTAAAATTTTGAATTAGTGCACTTTGTCCCTTATTGGAAGAAGGAAAAAAAATCTACGTGTATATATAGAGAAGCTCTTCTTCTAGCCTTTAAAGAGTTGAGAAGTAGGCAAGCCTCGTGCCGTCGTCGCTCGGCTTCGGTCAAAGATTGATTAATTAATCTTTTTGGACAAAATTCTTTTCAAATTATTTAATTAATTAATTTTTCTGATCTTCTTTTTCTTCTTCTGGACAAAATATTCCAGTGTGTTTTACAGCCTTCGAGTGTGTTAATTAATTACCTTAAGGACACACTGTGTATTCAGTGGGCTCGATTTATTCTTATATTACTTTTCATAGAAAGAAAAAACTAAGGACGCCTGGACTAGCGCGCCCGCGCTCCGCCCGCGCTAGTGGTCGCGCTAGTCAGGTTTCTCACTTTCCCTGGTATATTCCACTAGCGCGGCCGCGCTAATCCCGCGCTAGTGAGGTTTCTTACTGTTTCTGTATTTTTTAGAAATTATTATTGTTTTATTTTACAGCAATACAGATTGATAACATCTTTAACTGCAGTAATTTTCATGAATAATGCTTACATTATAAGTCTTTTTCTTTGAGTTTGTTATAATCTCAATTTTCAAGAAAACATCATTTTTTTTATGGTTTTTGCTTAATACTAACGATGTGCTGTTATCCAACAAACTTTGGTGTTATGATTATATACCATGTATCCTAGCTAGTCTATCAGATAACTGAAGGAAATTTCTGCTCTTTGTTAGAAAACTGGTGAAAACATCACCTTATATAACAAAAACAAGGAAATAAAATACATAAATTCTTCAAACAAGAAAAAAAAACATAGACATACTCGTTATTTACACCAAATAAATAAATGCATGACATGTGTCTTTCATATGCATTTTTTTCGTTAATCATGGTTAAAAGAATATTGAAATAAGATAAATGAAGGGTCGCTACAGAAATACTTAAGTACCTCCCCCCTCCCCCCCCCCCCCCCCNCCCCCCCTCCCTTTCTCAAGGGCATCCAAGTAAGGCTTTTTGCCACCCCATTTTTTAGAAATAATAGATTTTTAAGTATTTAAAAAATTAATACTTACTCCAGTACTTTTCGTATAAAAGTAGAGTTTTTCTATAACAGTTGTATCAAAGAAAAGAAGTTTTCAAGATTATAATTGATAAAACCTTATCTAAGATTAATAATGTCTCAAAATATATTAAATTTGTTGGCTATATTATCAATCGAAAAGGAATTATGAGAGGAAATCGATTATAAAAAATTATAAATAATTTTTTAAAAAAAAAGATTTAGATTTCACATTAAACTTTGACTTTAAGCCATACATATATGTTTGAGCCGCCCCGACCCCCTCAAGAAAACGGAAAGATAAGAAATGAACTTGAGCTTTGCGCTGATTTGGAGGTTTACATCAAGTCAATGGATACATGAATGTGTTTACGCATACACTTGGTTAATTAACATATATTCTCACGTCAAATCACTTAATCATGGTAATTAAGTTGATACAGTTTGTTGCACTGAATGCAGATTGGTTTTATTATTCAGAGTGTGAACTCGACATAGGAGTAATTTACTCTATAGATTATTTGGTAGTTTATTTAATTTACGACATCAAATTACTATATTAGCTAAAGCTATTGTGATATATAAGAAATAGATATACCGTAGATTATATTTCAAATCCAACGAACCAATACATACAAACTATAATTTGCATTGTTTACTTCTTAAACTCAAAAAAGCAGTGACCAAGAATTAGTTAAAACGTAAAAATCTATTAGGTCATAGAAGTCATAGGTTGGTGTCGCACGACAAGATCTTTACTAGAATTAGAAAAGAGAAATAAAAATTGAATATTATGCTTAGTACTTATATTAGATACTTGAGTATGTATTTGGATTTGAAGGGGGAGCTTTTGCGCAATAAATAAAATATTTGTTATCATATGATTAGGAAGTTACGGGTTTAAGCTGCAAAAATAATATTGTTATGAAAATGCAAAGTAAGATTGCATACATAATACGCTAATAAGGATTCGAGTTCGACCCTTAATTTGTCGAACCTTGCGCATAACGAAAGCTCAGTACACCAATTATTTTTTAGTGAAAATAAAATGTTCTACTAATCCAAATTGGATGAAGTCTAGAGGGTGAAATCAAAGATGGCAAAAGGTCATCTTCAGTTTGTTGTGTGTAATAAATTACTCCGTTAAAGATTTGATTGGTTCAGTATTCTAACTAGAAATTTAGTTAGAGAAATCTAAAATGACAAGCCTTAGATTTAATAAATGATGTGCTTAAGTAGGTGGTCTGTCAAAAAACCACATTCCCTCATTCTTTGACTTCTCCCCCTTTTTTTTTCTTTTCAAAATTGATATGGAAAAGTTCTGAAACTGGTTTATATCTATTATTTTATTCTTCTGTGTTCTACAAGTATATCTTCCATATATCTATATTTTATATTAAATCTATCAGTTTAGAATTCAAATTCCAATAAATAAACCGTTACCTTATTTGTATTTTATCATCTTATTTGCTCCTTCATACATGAAATTTCTTTTTCGTCTTGCATCTAGTGTTGTTGATCCTTCTTAAAAATAAGGAAGGAGATCTTTAATTGACATCATGAACGGATCCACGTGGTACTATATGGGTCCGTGCTAAAGCACCCATTGCTTACATGGAACTTGTAATTTATGTATTTAATTCAGCACCCAGGAACAAAATATGCTGATGGGTGCTTCGGTTTGAAAGTCTGTTAAGGAACTGTTTTGATGCAAGTTGTCGCAGGATCGAATCCTCCCTGAACCATTTGACATTGATCCCCTAACTATTTTATTGGACGAGATAGCTATTTATATTCAAAATATATATTTTTCAGCTATTATTTTGAGAGTCACTGTACAGTTTTATTTTTTGTATTTTAGTCCTCTCTTTTAACTTTAACTTTTCTTCCCATTTTTACTTCTTTTCACAATTCCGTGGCCCATTCTTCTCCATAAATGAATTGGTGTTCTTTTCCTTTCCTTTTTCTTTTTTTTAATAATTCTTTTTAATTTTTAATTTCTTTTCCCTCTAAACCCCATCAACCCAAAACAAACGAAACTCCATCTTTTCCTATTGTACAAGGAAATTTTTATATGGTTTAAACTTTTTTTGTAATTAAATAAAATATTTCAATTTAGAGCTAATATAATTTTGAACTGAACTTTGATTTTCAATTAAATGTAGTGTAAACGATGATTAAATTATTCATTGTGTATTTAATACATGAAAATCGCGAAGTATAATCATAAATAAATTATCTTTTTAAATAGTTATGTGTTTATTCTTTATGGATGTCGCAACTGTAGTTAAAGAAAGTAAAGCACCCATGACTTTTAAAATTTTAGATCCGTCACTGCTTGTGATTCTTGGAGAGAAAGAATCCTTATTTATTTGTGTTTTCAATTTTTGTATGTGCTTAATTATTTTTAGTAAGTTTATGATTAATAGATAAAGATCGATAAAATTATGACTTATTTGAGACATTTCCGTAAGATTCACAACATAAAACAAGGCTGTCCGTGGATTTGGGCTTCAAATCGTTATTCTTCTTCTTCTTATGGATTCCATGTCTCCATCTTGGTGCAGTCTGCATCAAGGGATCTTTACACAAATAGCCTGACATATTTATTGTTTACTTTTTCTAAGCGTATATATAAATTATACATTGAATATATATAATTATACATATTTAATATATAAATTATGCATATATTATACATCAGTTGACTATTTTTAATTTAAGCAATTGGATGAACGACTATTTGGATTAATTCTTCCTGCATCAAATTGGTGTCATGGGCTAAGTTGTGCCATTTATGGGCCTAGTTTTCCTTGAGCCATAAGTAGCGCAATAGCAAGGATGTAACGTAAGAGATTACTGAAAATATAGCAATTGTTTGCAAAGTTATTGAAAAGTAGAGATATAAAATCTAAACAAAAGTACTTTAGCTGAAACACGAAAAATTTCAGCATAATATGTTGGATTATGGACTTTTTGCGTATAAATTTCCAGCATATTATGTTAAAACTTCAACACATTATAGATTCCAGCATATTATGTTGGAATTTTTTTTCAGATCTAAATATTTTATTGTTCAGATTTTATTTTCACGTGAAAAGTGATTAAATTTCGATTAAATTTAAAATAATAACTTACGGTGTAAGGTCTGCGCACACACTACCCTTTTCGGATCTCACGGTGTAGGATACTACTGAGTATGTTATTGTTGTTGTTTGAAATAATGACTATTTTCAATTAGCACTTATAAATTTCTGAAAGGGAAGCCTTAACGTACATAAAGTTAATGTCATGTGACCAGGAGGTCATAAATTGAAGCCGTAAAAATATGCTCTTAAAAAATTATATAATAAGATTACGTATAATAAATCATTACGATCCAATCCTTCTTCGAACTCCATACATAAAAAGAGATTAATACACCGAACAACCCTTTAACTTATAAATTTCTCCACCCCACCCCCCACCCCAAATGAGGATATATATGCATCAGCCATCACGTATTGGGTTAAAGGGAGGAAAAGGAAAAAAAGACAGAAAACAGGAAACGAGGTCACTGCTGACATCTTCCATCCAACGCGTCGAAGCAGTTCATTTCCCACGAGTTACATTTTGCAAATTGATACGTGTCATCCATGCAGCTATCGAAATCGTATCTTATTATCCCCACATAATCTTTATAGAGAATCACATTGGCGGCTTTGATAAATATGGTAGGCTATGCATAAAATATTTCACGATCATTAAAGTCGGATTTAAAAATTTTAGTACATAAATATAATATTAAGAAAAGGAAAACTGTACTTCTTTCGATCCACAATAAATAATTTTTTGGTTTTTTCACATAAATTAAGAAGAAATTTATATTTTAACATTAATTAGCAGTAAATTAATCATCATTATTATCTCTTCACATAAATAATCATAACATATACTCCAAAATTATTTATTTCAAAAGGAAATATAGGAAATTAATTCATTCATGAAATTTGAAAAAAATAAATATTTTGGACGACAAGAAAAATGTCAAAAAATTAATTGTTGTGGATCGGAAGGAGTATATTAAATGGGAATTGATCGCTTTTGTTTTGGTAAATAATTCAACATTCAATCAAGTGCATCATTTAACCTTCTTGGAGCATGTATGCCAACGTTTAATATTATACCAATTTTTCAAACTATATACATAAAATATTTATTTTGCAAAGGGACCATGAATTCACGTGCCCCATATTTTTTATATAAATCCGCCTCTAATGTTCATAAATGGTTCAGAAAGAGCCGCATCTCAAATAATATGATGTAGACAACCTAGTTATCCTAATATAGACATTAATGATTGCTTTCATAGTTTATATTTAATGATTTATAGGTCAAACAAAAATAATTTTATTGTTACTTTACAGCTTCCTTCTACATTGACAGCTTCGATCATTATTATATTTTCCTTTATTCACCTCGCCTCTTTTTTCTTTCAAGAAATTTTATCGCACTAGGGGAGGGAATGAAGAACGGAGATGCGGACTATAAGATGGGAATCAAAAATTAAGAAGATAGCCAATCCAATAGATAGGTTATTAGATTGAATTAAAAGCTTAAGTATTAGTTTGAGAGCTAGTGATGAAATAAAAATAATTCCAACAAAAGAATTTAAAAATGCAAGAATACTACGTACATTTGTGAAATGAAGTCTAAAGCAATTTGTGGTGACTTATGCTGCAAGATTAAATATGATATCATACGTCAATTTATTATCGCCTCTGTGTTAAAACTAGAAAATTAGAAGAACTGTTAGAAGAAACAAAAAATATATAAATGATAAGAAATATTCCGAGTCCACAATTTTCTTGTGTATCCTTAAGGAATTTTAACCCCCTCACAAGTTGTCAAGGTAATGGATTAAATCCTCCCAGGATGAAACGGAATAACCTTCCTGCAACAGTGGCAATACAAACTGCAGGATACCAACAAACTCAAAGAACGGAACAAACTCACACTTACGAATTTGAGAGAGAGAGAGACTGCGAAATAGAATGCAGTATTCAGAATGAAATTCTCGATTTTTTCAGTCAATGGAAAAAGAAGCCATGCCTCAGAGTTTATAGGCAATTATTGGAAGAGGTGTGATGTCTGTTCAGGAAGGAAAACAACGTTCAGCAAAGGCAACATTTTTGGATAAACCTTTTCCAAAAAATAATCTTATCGATCATTTGACAAATCCAAATCCGAAGTCGAGCGACGACGACGACGGCGCGAGGATACATCCTCTTCAACTCCTTTTAAGAGCTCTAAGAAGTGATCATATATTTATACACACAAGTGTAGTTGTCTGTCACCAATGTGGTACAAAGTTCATGACAAAAGCTCACTTGATTCAAATTTTTATTTCCCTCCATTTTATTTCCTACCATTTCCCAACTCACACTCTTAGACTTTTAAGCCCAATGCTTAAAGTCTTTAAGCCTAATGCTTAAAGTCCAACACAATTTGATTTATATGCTAGTGATGACAGTAAAAATATTAAAGTAGTAGTTTGAAAAGTTTGTAAATATTTATTCATCTTTAATATATCTTTTTACGGCATGAATAAAGATTAATTAGTTCATTATATTTTGAACACCCAATGGTATTAACTTGAATTAGACCATTATATAAACTTATAAATTGGAACAATCTCTCTGTCCTCACAAATCACAAAGTAAGGATAAATTTTGTGTACACATTATCCTTCTCAAACTTCACGGCATGAAATAATAATTATAAAATAAGGGTCATTTTAATTTTTGATTTTTAGTTCGTCCAAAGATTGGTGAGAAGTGTTTATACACCTTCCATATTTTTCTCTCCTCAGCCTTTATTGCTTACACATCCAATTTGTACTGGAAAAATTGCTTCACATCCTCTTATGGAGAAATATGTCTATTTCTAAAAAAAAAAAGAACTTAACAACTTTTGTACCATAACCTTAATCACGAATCAAAATATATATTATTTAATATTCTTCCGTGATATAATGAACTTTAAATAATAACGTGTACTTCATATAATGATAAAGGATAATCAGGTGCACTAAGTTCCTGCTATGTACGGTGTCCGAAGAAGGATCGGATTACAAAAGTTTATTGTATGCATACTATATATTTTTACAAGATATTATTTCCACAGCTCGAACTAGGGGTGGGAAGTGGGCTGGTCCGGGGCCTAAACGGGCCAAGTGGGTCGGTCTCATGGGTCGCGGGGTCCCGTGCCTGTCCCGGTCCTTAAATAAAGGGGCTTAACGGTCCCGGGCTAAACAGTCTTTTGGGAGAACCAGCCCGAAATCAGGCCCATGAATTCATGGTCCCTGGCTAAACGGGTCGGGCCCGCGGGCTAAGTGGACCCAACGACTAAATAGTGATTTTAAAAAATAAATAAATATAAGTGAGAGACAAAAAAATATTAAAAAAATATCTAAGGCAATGGCTTATATATTTATTATAGAATTATGACCTATTTTTTAATTCAAATTTTAAGACAAAAATATTGTAAAAATATATTCAAAGCAATGCCTTGTAATTTTTTTATAGTATTAAAAAAATATGGCAATACCTTCTTAGTCTTCCTCCTCCTGTAGAATGAGCACAAAAAGGTGCTAATACTACCATTGAGAAGAAAAAGAAACTAATCAAGATGTGCCAAAATTCAAGTTACATAATACATACTAATTTTTGTTCATACAAGTAAAATGTTATTTCTTACAAACTTCATTAATCCTTAAAGGTTCGGAGGAATTTTCGTTTGTGATGGCGAAAACGTAGCTTGCCCATCGCCACTTCAATTGTCGGCCGAAGCAGCATCCTCAGCAAGTTCAGCTAGCATTTTTTCCTAAGCTTCGTCATTCTCTGGTTGTGATTCAGCAAGTCCAAAATTTCTTCTTTCTGAACAGTCCAATCTCTGAAAAATACTGATTTTTCCAAGCTCTCCTTCATAGACGCTCTATAATCACCTATTTGAAATCTTGATTGACTGAAAGCACTCTCTGATGCCACTGTTGAAGCTTGAATAGTTAAATGTCTATGGGTCATCCTTGAAAGAACCGGAAAGTGTTTTTCTTTGTCCTTCCACCATTGCAAAATATTAAAGGAGCCGTCGGGATTCACTTTCTCAAGTTGTTGCGACGAATAAACTTCAAGCTCATTTACTTGTGAAAAATCATTACTGCTAGAACCAAAAGAACTCCTAAATCTCACCCAAGTACTAAGTTCTCTTACTCCCGCAGTTCATTTAAATAATTGAGAATCAGAAGAAAAAGGAGTTGGAACATTTGGCCTAGCATGACTTAATGCAACTTGATAAGCATTATAAATAGTTGGAGCATTTATTCTAATTGACGCTATTATTTTCGGAAGTTTAGGCAACTCATCATCTTCAAGTGCTAAACCATTATAAACAGTTTCATACCAAAATTGAGGACCTCCTAATTTAATACAAGGATTTAACAAAGCAGCAACACCATAAATAGAGGGAATAGAAAAAAAAAAAATTTTAAACTTTTTTCTCATAGAATCAATAGCATGTTGATAAATTTTCCCACCCTCTAGAAAATGAGCAAAAAAATTTGCAAGTTCTGCAATATAAGCTAAACAGTTAGAAATAGTAGGATAATAGTGCCCAGAAAATTTATTTTAGCAATATGAAATTTTTTAAAAAAATTAACAAGAATTTTAACATTAGCCCAATCCCCATTCGTAAGCTAATCGTCATCGTCACTTACTTGTGCATTAAATATTGAGTTTATGTGGTTTCTATATTCATATGCAACAACTAAAATTTCACACATGTAATTTTCATCTAGTTGGACAAGATTTAGGAACCTTTCTTTTTCTTAGGAATCATTCATCACATCTTTTAAAATATTCTCTAAGTTTACTTCTACGGTTGAATAAAAAACTCAGTTAAGAGCTATTTTAACCTTTTCAATTTGAATATTTAAAATTCTCATACCATCACCCACAAGTAAATGATAAATATAACAAATACATCTAACATGAAAAATGTTACTAAATGCAGGATTTAGCGTAGTGGTAAGCAAATCCATTGCATTTGTGTTATTAGTAGCATTATACATTGATCGTCATTATTTTATCACGAATGCAAAAATATGTGCAAATATCCGTAATTGTGTTAGCTATAAACTGCCATCTGTGACGTGAAGCAATTATTCTATCAGCACTTATGCGCTTTTGCATTATCTAATACTTATCAATCCATTGACTGGTAACAACAAGGTAATCACAATGGTTTTCACTTTTACTAATATCAGTTGTAATAGCAACACGATAATTTATATGAGTAAACAAATGTTGTTCATATTCATGCTTATATTTATAAATATCGCTCTTTACAGTTGTGCCAAGAAAATCTTTATAAGTGGGATTAAAAAAAAATTCTAATATAATGCACAAACGAAGGATCAGAAGGAAAAATATAAGGTAAAAACACATAACAATTATCATTTTTGCTAATTCTTCCCGATCTTTTTTTGGATCATAATATAAAATGCCACCGGTAACAATATTAATTCCCATTTGAAATTAATTTGAACCGGTACTAGGGTCAGCCTGACTAGGACTAAGTATATTTTTCCCCTCGGCCAAAGCTTTCAGAAGTTCGTATCCGACTCTATCTTTAGGGTATTTTTATGTGTCTAGCCAAAGTTCCCGTCCCTCCCCCTTTCCCGCGATCTAAAATATTTAAAAGTTATCTCCATACCACAAGTTTAACACTTAACCTTATTTTGTGGAACTGGTTGAGTAAAAAATGACCAAACAGAAAATGTTTCATGCCATTTGGTAGGTTATCTAGAAAAAGTAGGGGCAGTAACAGGAGTATCATATGGGTCATCATTTGGATTAGCAGCGTTATCATAGTTGGGTTAACATCAGGAGCAGGACTAGTGGGTGTATCTCATCCGGTTGAGTTTCATCAAGATCAATTTCCTCATCATCATTTTCATCAATAATATTATAATTATTAGAATAGAAAACATTCATTAATTCATGGTTTAAATATTCACCGGGTGCAATATTATGACAAAATTGACTCTCGATAAGTTGTAATAAACTATTATCGGTATCAAGAATAGCAAGTGTATGGGGTTTGATTCGGGGAGCCGAGGGCAGGAGGAGGAACACAGTACCACTAGATTCGCGAATCTTGAATTTTTTCTTATTTTTATTTTTACCCAAAATATTTCTTAAGGAAGACATCTTAATTAATCAAGTAATAGTAAATAAGTAAATCAAACAAAATTTTAATATTAAGACTTAAAAGTTGGAACGAGTTTACTGAATTGACGAACAACGTATTGAAAATTGATTATCGTTGAAGACTTGAAGACTTCAATTCATCAAATTCATAATTTTTTCACAAATTGTAACAACCTCAATATTTTTTTACTATTTTTTGAAATAAAGTAAGGAATAGCAGCAAATATAGAAGAAAATTAGAAAGAGATTGTGATAGATTAATATTAATTTTGTAATAGAAATAAAAAATTGAGGGGGTATTTATAGTTGAAAATAGGAAAAAAGTATAGCTGTAAAAAGTTTAAGTTGGGGGTTTGGGGGGAGA
>ML344739.1:0-23668 GCA_005239505.1 Nicotiana paniculata | reverse complement strand
GGATAACGCCAGGGTAGGGCTGGCTTTAGCAGGCTAAGGCCTGGCTAACGCCAGGGTAGTCCCCGGTCACTCCTTTTCGACTCTTGAGCGTATTTTCGACGTTTATGCTTCTATTTAGCTCGGCTTCCATTTCCAATTCACCTACACATAAAATAAACCCCATTAGGCACATATGACGTGTATTTTTATCATTAAAGCACATAAAATGCAAGGTATATAATGCTTAAAATCATGAATTCTAGCCACGCATCAACATTGCACTTGGCGATAACTCTCACCAGCTCGTCATATTTCTGCTTCAATTCATCCCGGATAGCTTGGAAGTTGCCACTCTGGCCGAACCGCCTACAGATTTCATGATGCTTTCCGCGATATTCACGGTACTTCTTCTCCATCCTATCGAAAATATTTTTACGCCTTTCGTCCCGGCGAGCACTCTCAATCTCCAACACGATGGTCCAAAAAAAAACATACAAAAGAAAGGAGGAAGAGAATCAGTCTATCGAAAAATAACATGCAAAGCATAGAAACTGGAAAGGGTGAAAGACTTACTCTAAGGGCAAGGCCGGCAATGCCCGACGACAAGGCGGCGTCATTCAGCTTCTTGAGGGTGTTACCCTTCACATCGGAGCAAAGGGCGCCCAAGGAACAAACCACTTCCTTGTGTTCACCAGCAGACCGCGATCCATGGGGATCGCGATGGTACGAGTGGGCCCTTCCAACCTCACCTCTACCCAGGTGAACCCCTCACTCAGCATCCGCACCTCTTCAGGGTCAATATCGGAGTCTATTTCGTAGCTATCCTCGGCAATGTCTTTGCCTTTCACCTCGGCCGGCGAGGGAACATCAAACAGTACCAAAGATGAAGGATCACTTCTCAGTACGCTTCCGCCGACCTCCACAGAATACCCTCCAACTTCACCCTCAACTCTAGGAAAGGATACACCTTCCACCACTCCCGTTGACGGTCGAATTTCAGATGACGGATCCGCATCGCTTTCAGGTGCAGTAATTATCGACTCTTGGTCGTCCGTTAAAGAGTCCACTGTTTGAAATGTACCGTCACCAACATCCACTGGTATTCTTCTTCGTGGATTCAAGCCTTCCCCGCTCGACAACGACTCATCCACTAAATGCAGCACAGGAAAAGCCGACGTCCCAAATGTTGAGGCCACCGATGGATGATTTGGTCATGCCGAAACCTGAAGTCGAACGGGGGCAAATGACCGAGCAGGCTTGGGCACGGTTGCAGTTGGGACAGATTCCATTATAGTGGCCTCCTGACGGAACGCAGGAGTAGGAGCTTGTACTTTCCTCGGACCTCTCTCTGCTGATAAAACAAAAGAGGAAAAAGGTCGGGACCAGCCCCTGCATGGGTAAAAGGCGACCTACAAAAATTTTAATTTTATATAACAAAAACAATCTGACCTAACGGAAAGCTTGGGCCCGAAGATATTGCGGAAGGCCGACCATTCGTGGATCCCTACTGTATGAGGAAGAATTCGGATAACCCACTCATGAATGTCTTCGACCAAAGGAGGGGGTTCAACCTCCGCTGCACAGAAAGAGAAAATAAGGTACCATATAACCAAAGTCGACAAACACAAAATGCAATAGAAGAAAAACGTGCTTATGCATGTAGTTCCAAAGCTCAGGAAACCCGTTTGCATTTACCACCACGTCCTCGGTCTTGACGTATAAGTAGTTGAGTCAAAATTGGCGGTTGGCCTTCTCATCCATTTTCACCATAAGATATTTGATTCCTCGGTGGCGAAGATGTAACATCGTCCCCTTATGGAAACTGGGAGCAAAGAGATGCATCAAGTGACGAATGGTCACCTCGACCCATCCAACTCCGTGAACTTTGAAATCATGCGAATGAGCTTGTAGATATTGGGGGAGAGTTGAGGCAGGCACACCCGGTAGTAGCGGAACAAATCTTCGGCCAGGGAAAGAATAGGAAAAGAATAACCCACGAAGAAGGGGTATGCATAGAAGGCGCAGTGCCCAGGGCAATGTATTTGCACCACGACGTGCTCCGCCGGGATGAGGTCTATAGGAATGGGAATTTCAAATCTAGCCCTAAACTCAGCAATGGCCACCCCCTTCATCAATGATTTCAAAATTTCGGAACCATCTTTGGGAAACTTGGAGAAGTCAGACCTAGCCTTCTCCCTACGGGGGATTATCTCCTTCACCGTAGGAAAACTGTCATCTTCAGCAACCATGGCAAACCCATCATCATGGGGAGGCATGCAAACTTCCAGGGGGACTGGATTAGGTTACCCCTCTGAAGTAGTTCGGTTAACCATTTTTACTCGTTGTGAAATGGAGAAGATGCAAGCGTAGAGGAAGTATAAGCGGCAAAAATTAAGAGGACCAGTGAAAATAGGGATGCAAGAATGAAGGTAATAGCAGGAATATTGAAAGAAGAAGAAAAGAAGATATAGAGATTCGAATGCTTGAAAACACAAATGTTCAAATAGAGGTTTTCTATCTCTATTTATAAAAAATCCAGGCACCTTAATCGAGAATACAAATTGTCGCTACACAAATATCAAAATGGTAGAGGCACGGGAAGCAACGTCACACATCGGGAAAATGCGTAATAATGACGCATGATGTCATGACGTCATTCTGAACCGATATAACGGTACGTTATGGCTCACAAAGTGCCACGTTACCACCTGTCCATGAGAATTATTACTCGACCTGCCCACCTAGATCTCTCAACTACGACTAGCAAAGTCTGCTCATCGAGGTCGTTTGAGAGACGAACTCGATAAGCGAAGGGACTAATTGTATGGGTCAAAATATGACTAAGAATATTCAACACGAAGTGGTATTATTAGAAGTAATTTCGCCGAGGTCGACTAATTACTAATGGAACTCACCGCCGAGCAATCTATCATGGCCGAAGTCAAGTGTCAGAAGGAGTAGTAACGGCTACTTTAGTAACATGAACTTTGAGGGAATATTCCATTGACTATTTCCTTTGTTTGTACTTTTAGGGTGAATCAGGGGTATGTCCCTTATAAATAGAAAGAGAGATCAGGTGATAGGAATGTAATATTCTATGATACGAACACTATATGAAAAGCAGACTCTCTATAGATTGAATACAAACACTACTTTTCCAAAGAGATTCGATCCTCTATTATTTCGCACCTTTTCCAACAGATCCAAGAAGGGTCCAAATATTCTGATCTTTATCCATCACTCATCATTGTCAGAAGGACGAATCATCCACCTCATTCAATATTGGGTTAAGCATTCTCCCTATTTACTCTATTCCCATTTATTATCATTTATTACTTATTATTTCCTTCTCATTAATGGCATTAAAACATTAAATGCCCCTTGTGTTTGATATGCTATTAGTATTGCACTGTGTTGCTCTAATTAATTGGCTATATATTAGAAGTTATTATTATTAGCTAAGTTTAACCCCTCATCATACACATTTAATTAGTTTAATCAAAGATCTACATTTTTGGTCAAACAATACTGAATCCATGGAAGGAACCTCCGCACTAGAATCGAGGACATTAGCCAAATAAGCTAGACACCCCTTCTCGACTATATGCCTAGCCTTCACATAAGAGATAACCCTACTGGTAAAATGGCCAGGGGTCCCCCTGCACTCTAATCGAGGCAACCCCAGCAAGGCTAAGATCACCGTCTAGGCGTGAAAATCCAATATAGCATGATAAGGTGACAGCCAATCCATACCCAAGATAACATCAAAATCTACCATATTGAGAAGTAAGAGATCTATGCTAGTCTCAAGAATCCCAATGGTAACCTCACCCGAATGATAGACACGATCTACAACAGTAGAATCTCCTACAGGTGTGGACACATACACATGAGCAATCAAAAAATAACGAGGCATAACCAGATATGAAGCAAAATAGGATGACACGTAGGAACAAGTAGAGCCCAGATCAAATAGAAATGAAGCATCTCTATGGAAAACTGGAACAATACCTGTGATAACAATGTTAGATGACTCAGCCTCAGATCTGGTTGGGAAAGCATAACATCAGGGTTGGGCCCCACCACTCCGAACCATATCTCTAGAACGGGCCTTAGCTGGCTGACCTTTACCTCTAGAGGCCTGACCTCCACCTCTAATGGCCTGACCTCCACCTCTAGCTGCCTGACCCCTACCTCTAGCTAGATGAGCAGGCAGTAAAGCACCCGGTTCCGGGACCATGGCACGAGAACCCTGATGATATGAGTTGCTCAGTGCCCAAGGGCAAAATCTAGCAATGTGCCTCGGATCACCACAAGTATAACAAGACCTTGACTGTTGTGACTGCTAACCTTGAAACTGACCATGTCGACCTGAGTAACCACCCTGAAAACTCTGGAGCAGAGGTGCATGAATAGGAGCTGGCGGTGCATTGTAGGCTAGTTGGTCGGAATGAGACATATGAGGGTCGCGACCACCTGAAACACTGTGGGATGCCTGGGGAACTGAATGAAATGTCTTGGGAGGATTTCCTATACCAAAAGTACCCCTCCCTCTAGACGAGACACCACTGAGGCCATCAAAATGACGAGGCCTCTTATCGGACCTCTGCCCTCTCTCCTGTGCAAGAACCATCTCGATTCGCTTGGCGACATTAGCAGCCGTCTGAAAGGAAATCTCACCCCTAGTCTCCTTGGCCATCTGTAGCTTGATGGGGTGAGTGAGTCCCTCATAAAACCTCCCCACCCTCTATCTCTCTCTCTCTCTCAGTGGGAAGCAGAAGAATAGAATGACGAGCTAGATCCATAAAATGGGTCTCGTACTGAGTAACAGTCATACTGCCCTGGTGGAGACGCTCGACTGCCTACGGTAATCCTATTTTAGTGTGATAGGAAGGATTTTTTCAAGAAATAACTGAGAGAATTAGTCCCAAGTAAGATCAGGGGACCTAACTGGTCTGGTCGATACAAAATCCTTCCACCACCTCTTGGCGGAACCCGTCATCTGGAACACAGCAAAATCAACCATATTGGTCTCAACTATACCCATGTTCCGCAGCACCTCATGGAAGCGGTCAAGATAATCATGTGGGTCCTCATAAGGTGCACCACTGAAGTGAACTGGAAAGAGCTTTGTAAACTTGTCCAATCTCAATAAGCGCTCAAAAGACATAGCGGGTCCATCATCGGCCTGTGGCAACAATCACCTGAACAACCCCAACTGGTGGGGCTGCTGTAGTCTGATACTGGGGAGTCATCTGCTCCAGAGTGTGAGTAGCGGGAGTCAGTGCTCCTCTCCCATCTTAAGAGACGATTGGTGCCATCGAGTATGTAACGTCCTGGGCCACACTCTCCATTAGGCCTATAAACAGACTAGAGCATCCTGAAGCACTGGGGTGGCGATGAACCCCTCCGGGACCTGAGCTGGTCCAACATGTACAATGTGAGATGGAACCTCCTTATCAAAATCCACCCGAGTCTCCACTACTGGTGCTGCTGCTCGAGCTCTAGGTTGAGCTTTGCCTCGGCCTCTGGCGTGACCTCGGCCTCGACCTATGCCCCTAGTAGGAGCTGCCACTAGGGGCTCTGATTGCTATCCAGCTGAAGATGCAGTTCGTGTTCTCGCCATCTGCAAGAGAACAAGAGTATAAGAGTTCAATTATCAATGAGAGAATAAAATCGCATGACTGAGAAGAATAGAAGTGAAATTTGTTCCTAAACTTCATAACCACTAGAAGATAAGTATAGGCGTCTCCGTACCGATCTTCCGGACTCTACTAAGCCTGCTCGTGACTTGAATATTACATCATTACTATTTACCAAGCGTATTCTCAATATATATAGTTATAGAATGTATAATGCTGCAAATCCCAATTGCAAACGCTATTCTAAGTAGTTTTGTGTTCACATTTTTGTTTTGAAAACATAAATCCCCATGCTCTAGACAGCTTGTCGCTCCGACGACTTTGACACAAATATGAGGATAACCAATATAAGTGAAGTAGACAAAAGTAATAATTTTGCAAAAGGTGCAAACATGAGTTGGTTTAGGATTAACTAATGTATTTCAATTATCATCATTTATATAAACCGAGAAAATTTTAAAAAATAAATCATAAGGGATTAGAGGTTTGTATCATCACCAAGTATGTGATGGGTTCCATCTCATTCAAAAGACAATGTAATAGGCATGTGCCTAAGAAAAATATCTGGCTGAGAATTTCTTTGTCTTGACAGTCAACATTGTTGAATTGATGACATTGAAAAAAAGAAGGAAAAGTGTATGCAAATTTTCAAATATAGTAGGCTTCAGAGAGTGAGGCTTCGGCCATAAAAGGAGATCTTTGGCTCTCATTTATACACACCAACATAGAGAAATAAATAGTGAAGTTTCACAAATAGGGTATAAGAAAATAGTCTGTAAGAAAAATAGAGAGTGAGCGATATTGTAGTGAGGTGTGAATATCAAAAGAGGGTTATTTTCTTTTGAGTGTTTTAGTGGTCTTTGAAGTATTTTACTTGGACCTATAAAGTGTAAAATTCCTTGCTATAGTGGTATCAGTTGCTTCTTTCGGGGTCGTGGTTTATTTTCTTATTCAAAAGGAGTTTCCACGTAAAAATCCTTGTGTCATTGTCACTCTTTTATTCTTGTTAATTACTATATCTCGTGCTACACTATTATTTCATGGAGGTTTATTCCCAACAACTGGTATCGGATCTTCTCACTCACAGAAATACTATTCATTGTCGGTAGTACTAGACTCGGTGAAAAATAAAATGTCTGGAGTAAAGTACGAGGTAGAAAAATAACGGAGATAACGGTTTCTCAACATGGCAAAGAAGGATGAGGGATCTGGTCATCCAACAATGATTATACAAGGTACTAGATGTTGATGTCAAAAAACCTTATTCCATGAAGACTGAGGGTTGGGCTGACTTGGATGAAAGGGTTGTTAATGCAATCAGGTTGCACTTATTAGATGATATAGTAAATAACATCATTGATGAAGACATTGCACGTGACATTTGGACAAGGTTGGAAAGCCTATACATGTCCAAAATGCTGACAAATAAATTGTACGTGAAGAAGCAGTTATACGCCCTACACATGGGTGAAGGTACAAATTTTTTGTTATATTTAAATGTGTTTAACGAACTAACCACACAACTCGCCAATCTCGGAGTGAAAATCGAGAAAGAAGATAAAGCCATCTTGCTATTGAACTCGTTGCCATGTTTGTACGATAATTTGGAAACAACCATCCTGCACGGTAAGACTACCAATGAGTTGAAAGACATCACATCTGATCTTCTACTCAATGAGAAGATGAGAAAGAAGCTTGAAAATCAAGGACATGCTCTCATCACAGGAGTTATCAAAGGAGTTCGAGAAACTATGGTAGATCCAGAGCTCGTGTGAAGTCTAAGAACCGATCCAAATCAATAGCCAGAAATTGCTACAATTGTGATCAACCAGGTCACTTCAAAATAGATTGCCCAAATCCAAGGAAGGGCAAAGGTGAAAGCAGTGGGCAAAAAAATGATGACAGCACAACCGCCTGGTGCAAAATAATGATAATGTCATCCTCTTTATAAATGAGGAAGAGGAATGCATGTACTTGTCAGGTCCATATTCGAAATGGGACGTTGATAGATAAGCATCTTACCATGCCACACCAGTAAGAGATCTTTTTAGCAGATATGTAGCAGGTGATTTTGGCAGTGAAAGAATGGGTAACACAAGTTACTCAAAGATTACGGGGATTGGTGACATTTGTATCAAGACAAATGTCAGATGTATATTGGTTCTAAAGGACGTGCGACATGTACCTGATTTGCGGATGAACTTGATCTCGAGAATTGGTTTAGACCGAGATAAATACGAGAACAATTTTGCAAATCAAAAGTGGAGACTCACCAAAGGATCATTGGTGATTGCAAAAGGGAGTTGCTCGTGGCACGTTGTACAGGAGAAATGCAGAAATATGCCAAGGTGAATTAAACGCTGCACAAGATAAGATTTCTGTAGATTTAGGGCACAAAAGAATGGTTCATATGAGCGAGAAGGGATTGCAGATTATTGCTAGGAAATCACTCATTTCTTATGCCAAATGTACAATGGTAAAACTGTCACGACCCGAAATCCCACCTTTAGGACGTGATGGCGTCTAACGTTGAACCCGCTAGACAAGCCAACGTTACTGGATATTCTGTTTTATTCCTTTGCTATTTAGCATTTAAAAAGTGAAATACAAGAACAATAGAAATAAGAATGCGGAAGATAAGAAATTCAACAACTTAAATAATACATCTCATGAAACTTCCTTAAACATAACCCCAGAACTGGTGTCACAATTTCACGGACAGTCTAAGATTGACTAAAAACATGTGTCTGAAATGGACAAGTGTAGCTGTCTAGAAATACAAGATAAGACAGAAGGAAAGAATAGATGGTGACGCCAAGGCCTGTGGACGCCTGCAGGACTACCTCAGTGTCGCCTGTGGACTGAAGGATACTCCCTCGATCACTGTCCACCAGGCCCGGTACCGTAATCTGCACAACATAAAGAAGTACAAGTGTAGCATCAGTACAACCGACCCCATCTACTGAGTAATTGCCGAGCCTAACCTCGACGAAGTAGTGACGAGCCTAGGACACGACAAATAATAAACACCTGTGCAATTAATTAATATATAATAGAAATAACGGCATGAAGTAAACAGTTAAGTACAAATACGGGAAAAACATGCAAGGGTACGAAGGGGAAAAACACTTATTGAGTAACAAAATATGACAATCGTCTAGTATCAAAATAACAACAGAGAACAAACAAGTGCACGGCATCACCCTTCGTGCTTTACTCTCAGTCTCACCAAAACAAGTGCATGACATCATCCTTCGTGCTTTACTCTCATTCTCACCAAAACAAGTGCACGGTATCACCCTTCGTGCTTTTACCTCACAATATCATGGCACGACATTATCCTTCGTGCATTATCTCTCATATCGTGGCACGACATCACCCTTCGTGCTTTTAAGATCACAATATCGGCACGGCATTAACCTTCGTGCTTTTAAATATAAATCATGGCACGACATCACCCTTCGTGCTTTTAAGATCACAATATCGGCACGGCATTAACCTTCGTGCTTTTAAATATAAATCATGGCACGACATCACCCTTCATGCTTTAAACTCTTCCTCACCCAAAAAATAACCAGAACACAATTTGGCAAGGAAGAACCACAATAAAAACCATAATTTTACAACATCCCGGCAAGGGAACAATAACAGAAATATCATCGTCCCGGCAAGGGACACAACTATAACCAATCTCACTGAACGTACAACATAACCAAATAATCCTCAACCGAACAACTAATCAATAGTGTTTACAACCAAGTATTTCCAACAATTGAATAACATCCAAAATGAAATCTACTTGATAACACAGTGGCTATTGAAGAAAAACACATATACTATAAGTTATGACTCACGGGCATGCTTGACCACAAGGTATAGGTACTCTTCGCCTCACCTATACATTGAACATGATAATAACACGTAGCACATATGACTCAACACCTATTCCCTCAAGCTAAGATTAGGCCAAACACTTACCTCAGCTCCAAGAATGCAAATCGAGCCTCTACCACCGCTTTTTCTTTTGATTCCGACTCCAAAACAACCATATCTATAAATAATCGACTCAATAATATCAATAAATGCTAAACAATTCAATTCCAATTCTTAAATATAGATTTCTCAACATTCTTCCAAAAATTCCAAAATTCGACCAACGGACCCGCTTGGTCGAAACACAAGGTTCGGACCAAAACCCGATCAGCCATTCCCCCACGAGCCCGAATATACAATTTGTTTTGAAATCCAACCCCAAAACGAGGTCAAATTCCCAAAAATTCGAAAAGCCCTAATTCTACCCAAAAACCCAATTTTCTACCTTTAATTCCATGATTTTAGGCCTAGAATCTAATAAATGTTGATGAAAATGGAAGAAAACGAGGTTATAATTACTTACCTAAGAGGTTGTGGTGATGGAGCTCTTCAAAGGTTGTCTATGGGGTTTGGGGAAGAAGAGCGTTTATGAAATTTTGCAAAAATCCCGTAATGAAACATTCTGTTTTTGACACTTGAAATAACTGGGTGAAAATGACCGATGCGATTGCGGATAAAGAGCTGTGATCGTATAGAGGACAGTATATTTAAGCTACGCGATCACGGAATATCAATTGTGATCGCACAGGATCCCTAACCCCCACCATCGCGATCACAGGAAGAGACGTGCGGTCGCACAGAACAACGGACCAGCCCCCCCCCCATACTACCCCTACACTATGCGATCGCGGGGCACACTATGTGATCTCATAGTGTCATAGATTATCTCCCTAAGCACAAAGCGATGCGATCGCGGAAGGACCTTTGCGATCGCATAGAGTAAAACATCATACACCAGAAAACTCATTTTACACAAGATTTTTCCTAGTTTTAGCACTCCGACACCTACCCGAAACTCACCCGAGCCCTCGGGGATCAAAACCAAATACACACACGACCTCATAAACATTCTACGGACTTATTCAAGTAATCAAAACACCAAAGTAACATCATAAACATCGAATTACGCCTCAAAATCAGTGAAATTCCTTTAAACTTCAAAAACATCTATTTTTTCCATTTTCGATCTGAATCACGTCAAACCAAGTCCGTTTCTCACCAAATTTCACAGATAACACATATAAGACATATTGAACCTGTTCCGGGCTCCGGAACCATAATAAAGGCCTGTTTCATAGGCTTCACATCAAATCTCATTTTCAAAAACCTTATTGTTTTTTCAAAAAACAGTTTTCTTCAAAAATTCATTTCTCGAACTTGGCACCACGGAATTCGATTCCAGGCATACGCCCAAGTCCCATATTTTCCTACGGACCCTCCGGGACCGTCAAATTACGGGTCCGGATCTGTTTACCAAAAATGTTGACCAAAGTCAACTTTATTCAAATTTCAACACAAAATATCATTTTTATCAATTTTTCACATAATGGCTTCCCAGCTATACGACCGGGCTGCGCAGGCAAATCGAGGTGAGATATAAGGAGGTTTTCACGGCCTCGGAACACAGATTTAGTTAAAATTACACGGGATGACCTTTTGGGTCATGACAATCTCCACCTCTAAAACAACCGTTCGTCCTCAAACGGACATAGAAAGGTACCTGAATCGGGGAAAAGATGGGGATATCGGCTCCGCACATCAAACTCGGACTCCCAGGTAGCTGCCTCAATAGGTTGACCTCTCCACTAAACACGAACCGAAGGATAACTCTTCGATCTCAACTGATGAACCTACCGAGCTAATATGGCTACCGGCTCCTCCTCATAAGTCAAATCCTTGTCCAACTGGACACCGCTGAAATCAAGTACATGAGAGGGATTGGCAATATACCTCAGAATCATAGATACATGAAACACCGGGTGTACGGCTGATAGACTAGGTGGAAAAGCAAGTCTGTAGGCCACCTCTGCCACCTTGTCCAGAATCTCAAATGGACCAATGAACCTAGGGCTCAACTTTCCCTTCTTTTCGAACCTCATCACGCCCTTCATGGGAGACACCCGAAGAAATAGCCGGTCTCCAATCATAAATGCCAAAGCACGAACTCTGCGGTCCGCATAACTCTTCTGCCTGGACTGAGCTGTACGAAATCTATCCTGAATAATCTTCACTTCATCCAAGGCATCCTGGACTAACTCTGAACCCAATAATCTAGCCTCTCCCGACTCGAACCACCCAACTGGCGACCGACACCGCCTCATACGGAGCCATCTGAATGCTCGACTGATAGATGTTATTGTAGGAAAACTTAGCTAAAGGAAAGAACTGGTCCCATGAACCCCCAAAATCAATGACACATGCTCGCAACATATCCTCCAAAATCTGAATAGTACGCTCGGACTGTCCGTCCGTCTGAGGATGAAATGATGTGCTCAAATCAACCCGTGTGCCCAACTCACGCTGAAATAATCTCCAGAAATGGGAAGTAAACTGAGTACCTCGATCAGAAATAATGGACACAGGCACACCATGCAGGCGAACAATCTCCCTGATGTAGATTTTTGCCAACTTCTCTGAAGAATACGAAACTGATACTGGAATGAAGTGTGCTGACTTGGTCAGCGTATCCACAATGACCCACACTGCATCAAACATCCTCTGAGTCCGTGGGAGTCCAACTACGAAACCATGGTGATACGCTCCCACTTCCACACGGGAAGCTCAACCTGCTGCATCAAACCACCGAGTCTCAGGTGCTCGTACTTCACCTGCTGACAGTTCAAGCACCTAGCTACATATGCTACAAATCCTTCTTCATCCTCCGCCACCAATAATGCTGCCGCAAATCCTGGTACATCTTTGCGGCACCCGGATGAATGGAATACCGAGAACTATGGGCCTCCTGCAATAGCAACTCACGAATGACATCAACATTGGGTACACAAATACGACCCTGCATCCTCAAAACTCCCTCATCATCAACTGAGACCTGCTTGGCACCTCCGTGTAGGACCGTGTCTCTAAGAACACACAAATGACGATCATCATAATGCCTGGCCCGAATACGATCGTACAATGAAGAACGGGCCACAGTATGGGCCAAAACACTACTAGTCTCGGAAACCTCCAATCTCATGAACAGGTTGGCCAAAGCCTGAACATCCAAAGCAAGAGGTCACTCTCCAACTGATAGATAAGCAAGACTACCCATACTGGCCGACTTCCGGCTCAAAGCATCGGCCACCACATTGGCCTTCCCCGGATGATATAAGATGGTAATGTCATAATCATTCAACAACTCTAACCATCTCCTCTGCCTCATATTCAACTCTTTCTGCTTGAACAAATACTGCAAACTCTTATGATCCGTGAACACCTCACATGGCACCCCATACAGATAATGCCTCCAAATCTTCAACGCATGAACAATAGCTGGTAACTCTAAATCATGAACTGGATAGATCTTCTCATGAACTTCAACTGACGAGAAGCATAGGCTATAACCTTGCCATCCTGCATCAACACTGCACCAAGTCCCACCCGTGAAGCATCACAATACACGGTATATGGCCCTGAACATGTGGGCAGAACTAACACCAGTGCCGTGGTCAAGGCTGTCTTGAGCTTCTGAAAGCTCGCCTCACACTCATCCGACCACCTGAACTGGGAACCCTTCTGAGTTAATCTGGTCATTGGGGATGCAATGGATGAAAAGCCCTCCACAAACCGGCGATAATAACCTGCTAAGCCCAAGAAACTCCGAATCTCTGTAGCTGAAGTGGGCTTAGGCCAATCTATGACTGCTGAAATCTTCTTGGGATCCACCTGAATACCCTATGATGATACCACATGGCCTAGAAATGCAACCGAACCTAACCAGAACTCACACTTGGAAAATTTGGCATATAACTGACTATCCTTCAGAGTCTGGAGGACGACTCGAAGGTGCTGCTCATGCTCCTCACGGCTACAGGAGAATCCAAATATCATCAATGAAAATAATCACAAATGAGTCCAATAGGGCCTGAACACCCGGTTCATCAACTCCATAAAAGTAGCGGGGGCATTTGTCAACCCAAATGACATCACCAAGAACTCATAATGCCCATACCGAGTACGAAAGGTTGTTTTAGGGACATCAGACGCCCTAATCCTCAGCTGATGGTAACCAGATCTCAAGTCAATCTTGGAAAACACTAAAGCACCGTGAAGCTGGTCGAATAAATCATCAATCCTTGGCAAAGGATACTTATTCTTAACAGTAACCTTGTTCAACTGCCGGTAGTCAATACTCATCCTCATCGAGCCATCTTTCTTCTTGACAAACAACATTGGGGCACCCCACGGAGAAACACTAGGCCTAATAAAGCCTTTATCCAACAAATCCTGCAACTGATCCTTCAACTCCTGCAACTCTGGCGGGGCCATACGATACGGCGGGGTAGAAATGGGCTGACTGCCTGGAGCCAACTCAATGCAAAAGTCAATATCCCTGTTGGGTGGCATACCCGGCAGGTCAGCAGGGAATACCTCTGGAAACTCACGAACCACGGGCACAGACTCCATAGAAGGAACCTCAGCTAGAATCATGAACATAGGCCAAATAGGCCAAGCAACCCTTCTCGACCATACGCCGAGCCTTCATATATGAAATAACTCTACCGGAAGAATGACTAGGAATCCCTCTCCACTCCAAACGAGGTACTCCTGGCAAGGCTAAGGTCATTGTCTTGGCATGACAGTCCAGAATAGCATGGTAGGGAGATAACCAATCCATCCCAAAAATAACATCGAAGTCAACCATATCAAGAAGAAAAAGATCTAAATGAGTCTCCAGACCACCAATAACCACTACGGATGAACGGTAGACTCGATCTACCATAATAGAATCACCCACCGGGGTAGACACATATACAGAAGTACTCAGGGAATCATGGATCATGCTCAGATAAGGTGCAAAATATGAAGACACATATAAGAATGTAGAATCCGGATCAAATAAAATCGAAGCATCTCTGCTGCAAACTGAAATCATACCTGTAATAACTGCATCAGAGGCCTCAGCCTCAGGCCTGGTAGGAATAGCATAGCACCGGGGCGGAGCCCCTCCAACCTGAACATCTCTGGGTCGACCGACTGCGGGCTGACCTCTACCTCTCGTGGCCTGTCCTCCAACTCTATGAGTCTGACCTCCACCTATGGCACCTCGACCTCCACCCCTAGCTGGGTGGGTGGGTAGGGGTGCACCTGGTGCAGAAATCATAGCACGGGAACCCGGATGCTGAGAACTACCAGAAGCTCGGGGGAAATACCTAGCAATGTTCCNGAGCTTCTGGTAGTTCATAGCACGGGAACCCGGATGCTGAGAACTACCAGAAGCTCGGGGGAAATACCTAGCAATGTTCCCTGGATCACCACAAGAGTAACAAGCCCTCTGCTGCTGAGGGTGCTGGCCCTGGAACTGTCCCTGTCGACCAAAATAACCACCCTGGAAGCTCTGAAGCGGCGGTGCACTGATAGGAGCTGATGGTGCACTGCGGGATACCTGAAGCGCTGACTGGAACGGTCTAGGAGGATGACCTCTGCTAAAGTAATCTCTGCCTCCAGATGAGGCACCACTGAATCGACCGGAATGGAGAGGTCTCTTGTCAGACCCTTGACCACTTCCCTACAATAAGACCATCTCAATACGCCTGGCCACATTGGTCGCCTCCTGGAATGAAATATCAGTACCTATCTCTCTGGCCATCTGGAGTCTAATAGGCTGAGCTAGACCCTCAATAAACCTCTTCACCCTCTCACGATCAGTGGGGAGTATCATGATAGCATGTCGGGCCAAAGTAATGAAACTGGTCTCATACTATGTAACAGTCATAGATCCCTGCTGAAGGCGCTCAAACTGCCTCCGAAGACCCTCTCTCTGAGTAACTGGTAGAAACTTCTCCAAGAATAACTCGGAGAACTGAGCCCAAGTCAAAAGCGAAGAACCAGCTGGTCTGGTCAAACAAAAATCCCTCCACCACGTCTTGGCAGTACCAGAAAGACGGAATGTAGCAAAATCAACTCCATTGGACTCCACAATGCCCATGTTCCGAAGAACCTCATAGCAACTGTCCAAGAAATGTTGGGGATCCTCTGATGGTGCACCAGTAAATGTAGTAGAAAATAACTTGGTGAACCGGTTCAACCTCCACAAAGCATCGGCAGACATGGCTGCCCCCTCAACTGTCTGTGCCACAAAACCCAACTGAGCTGCTCCAGCTGTCTGAGGTGCTGGAGTCTGGAACTGAGGAGCTAGCTGCTCTGGTGTGCGGGTAGCAGGAGTCTGGGTCCCTCCCCCAGCCTGAGAGACGGCTGGTGCAGTAGGAAGAAGACCGGCCTGAGACACGCTCTCTATAAGGCCCACTAAACAGACCAGAGCGTCCTGAAGAACCGGGGTGGCAATGAACCCCTCTGGGACCTGAGCTGGTCCGACTGGAACTGCCTGAGCAGGAATCTCACCGGCAAAGTCTACCTGAGGATCCTCTACTAGTGCTGCTGCTCTGGGCTCCGCCCTGGCTCTGCCTCGGCCTCTAGCACGGCCTCGGCCTCATCCTCGGCCTCTCGTAGGAGCTGCAACAGGAGGATCGGGCTGCTGATCGGTAGATGAGGAAGCACGCGTTCTCGCCATCTGTGAGAGAATAGAATAGGAAATCGGTTAGCATTTAGAATTCAAATCGCACGACAGATAAGAAGAAATGTGAAGTTATTCCTAACTTTGCAGCCTCTGGGGGATAAGTACAGACGTCTCCGTACCGATCCCTCAGACTCTACAAGTTTGTCCGTGAATTGTGAGACCTAGGCAACCTAGTGCTCTGATACCAACTTGTCACGACCCAAAATCCCACCTTCAGGCCGTGATGGCGTCTAACATTGAACCCGCTAGACAAGCCAACGTTACTGGATATTTTGTTTTATTCCTTTGTTATTTAGCATTTAAAAAGTGAAATACAAGAACAATAGAAATAATAATGCGGAAGATAAGAAATTCGACAACTTAAATAATACATCTCACGAAACTTCCTTAAACATAACCCCAGAACTGGTGTCACAATTTTACGGACAGTCTAAGATTTACTAAAAACATGTGTTTGAAATGGACAAGTGTAGCTGTCTAGAAACAAGATAAGACAGAAGGAAAGAAATAAATGGTGACGCCAAGGCTTGCGGACGCCTGCAGGACTACCTCAGTGTCGCCTGTGTACTGAAGGATACTCCCTCGATCACTGTCCACCGGGTCCGGTACCGTAATCTGTACAACATAAAGAAGTGCAAGTGTAGCATCAGTACAACCGACCCCATGTACTGAGTAAGTGCCGAGCCTAACCTTGGCGAAGTAGTGACGAGGCTAGGACACGGTAAATAATAAACACCTGTGCAATTCAATAATATATAATAGAAATAACGGTAGGTAGTAAAAAGTTAAGTACAAATACGGGAAAAACATGCCAGGGTACAAAGGGAGAAAACACTTATTGAGTAACAGAACACGACAACCGTCTAGTACCAAAATAACAACAGAGAACAAACAAGTGCACGACATCGCCCTTCATGCTTTACTCTCGTTCTCACCAAAACAAGTGCACGACATCACCCTTCGTGCTTTACTCCCATTCTCACCAAAACAAGTGCATGGCATCACCCCTCGTGCTTTACTCTCATTCTCACCAAAATAAGTGCACAGCATCACCCTTCGTGCTTTTACCTCACAATATCATGGCACGGCATTATCCTTCGTGCATTATCTCTCATATCATGGCACGACATCGCCCTGCGTGCTTTTAAGATCACAATATCGGCACGGCATTAACCTTCGTGCTTTTAAATATAAATCATGGCACGGCATCACCCTTCGTGCTTTACACTCTTCCTCACCCAAACAATAACTAGAGCACAATTTGGCAAGGAAGAACCACAATACAGACCATAATTTTACAATATCCCGGAAAGGGAACAATAACAGAAATATCACCCTCCCGGCAAAGGACACAACTATAACCAATCTCATTGAACGTAAAATATGACCAAATAATCCTCAAACAAACAACTAAACAACAGTGTTCACAGCCAAGTATTTCCAACAATTGAATAATCTCCAAAATGAAATCTACTTCATAACACAGTGGCTATCGAAGAAAAACACATATACTATAAGTTATGGCTCACGGGCATGCTTGACAATAAGGTATAGGTACTCGTCGCCTCACCCATACATTGAACATGATAATAACACGTATCACATATGACTCAACACATTCTTAAATAATCGACTCAATAATATCAATAAATTCTAAACAATTCAATTCCAATGCTTAAATATAGGTTTCTCAACATTCTTCCAAAAATTCCAAAATTCGACCCTGGACCCGCTTGGTCGAAACACGGGGTTTGGACCAAAACCCGATCACTCATTCCCCCACGAGCCCGAATATACAATTTGTTTTGAAATCCGACCCCAAAACGAGGTCAAATTCCCAAAAATTTGAAAAACCCTAACTCTACCCAAAAACCCAATTGTCTACCTTTAATTCCATGATTTTAGGCCTAGAATCTAATAAATGTTGATGAAAATGGAAGAAAACGAAGTTATAATTACATACCTAAAAGGCTATGGTAATGGAGCTCTTCAAAGGTCGTCTATGGGGTTTGGGGAAGAAGAGGGTTTACGAAATTTTGCAAAAATCCCGTAATGAAACATTCTTTTTTTGACACTTGAAATAACTGGGTGAAAATGACCTATGCGATCGCGGATAAAGAGCTGCAATGGCATAGATGACAGTGAATTTAAGCTACGCGATCGCGGACTACCTATTGTGATCGCATAGGATCCGTAACCCCCACCCTCACGATCGCGGGAAGACACGTGCGGTCGCACAGAACAATGGACCACCCCCCCCCCAGACTACCCCTACACTATGCGATCGCGGGACACACTATGCGATTGCATAGTGTCACAAAACATCTCCCTCAGCACAAAGCTATGCAATCGCGGAAGGACCTATGTGATCGCATAGAGTAAAACATCAGACACCAGATTTTTCCTAATTTTAGCACTCCGACACCTACCCGAAATTCACTCGAGCCCTCGGGGATCAAAACCAAATACACACACGACCTCATAAACATCCTAAGGACTTATTCAAGTAATCAAAACACCAAAATAACATCATAAACGTCAAATTAAGCCTCAAAATCAATGAAATTCCTTTAAACTTCCAAAACATCTAATTTTTCCATTTTCGATCCGAATCACGTCAAACCAAGTCCGTTTCTCACCAAATTTCACAGATAACAGATATAAGACATATTGAACCTGTTTCGGGATACGGAACCATAATACGGGCCTGGTTTCACAGGTTTCACATCAAATCTCATTTTCAAAAACCTTTATATTTTTTCAAAAAATAATTTTCTTCAAAAATTCATTTCTCGGACTTGGCACCACGGAATTCGATTTCGGGCATACGCCCAAGTCCCATATTTTCCTACGGACCCTTCGAGACTGCCAAATAACGGGTCCGGGTCCGTTTACCAAAAATGTTGACCAAAGTTAACTTTATTCAAATTTCAACACAAAAATATCATTTTTATAAATTTTTCACATAACGACTTCCCGGCTATACGTCCAGGCTGCACACGCAAATCGACGTGAGATATAAGGATGTTTTCACAGCCTCAGAACACAAATTTAGCTAAAATTACACGTGATGACCTTTTGGGTCATCACAAAAACCTTGTGACTATTGTTTATTTGGTAAGCAGCATAGAGTCTCATTTCAGACATCATCTAAAAGAAAATTGAATATACTTGATTTGGTATATTCTGATATTTGTGGTCCAATGAAATTTGAATCGATGGGGAGTAACAAATATTTTATTACTTTTATTGATGATTCTTCACGAAAATTAGGGGTTTATATTTTGAAAACCAAAGATCAGGTGTCTCAAGTTTTCCAGATGTTTCATGCTCTAGTGGAAAGGGAGACGGGTCGAATGCTAAAGCATCTCCGAAGTGACAATGGAGGTGAGTACACCTTAAGGGAATTTGAAGAATACTGTTCAAGTCATGGGATCAGACATGAAAAGACAACTCTTGGGATCTCAAAGCATAATGGCGTCGCCGAGACGTTGAACCGCACCATTGTTGAGAAGGTGAGAAGCATGCTCAGAATGCTAAACTGCCTAAGTCATTCTAGGGTGAAGCATTTCAGACAGCCTGTTACCTAATCAATAGGAGTCCATCAGTTCCATTGGAGTTTGACATCCCATAGAGAGTTTGGACCAACAATGATGTGTCCTACTCACATATAAAGGTATTCGGTTGCAGAGCTTTTTCACATGTACCAAAGGAGTATAGAACAAAGTTGGATGATAAATCTGTTCCCTGCATATTCATCGGATATGGAGATAAAGAGTTAGAGTACAGATTGTGGGATCCTGTAAAGAAGAAGGTCATTAGAAGCAGAGATGTTATTTTCAGAGAAAGTGAAATTGGAGATGTAGATGATTAGTCAGAGAATACAAATGGTATAATCCTTAACCTTGTTACCGTTCCTTCTTCTTCTAACTATCCCACAAGTGCAGAAAGTACGACCGATGAGGTTACCGAGCAGGGGGAGCAACCTGATGAGGTTATTGAGCAGGAGAAGCAACTTGATGATGGTGTCGAGAAAGTGGAGCACCCCACTCAAAGAGAAGTACAACCTCAATCTTTGAGGAGATCAGAAAGGCCAAGGGTAGAGTTATGTCGGTACCCTTCCACAGAGTATGTCCTCATCAGTGATGAAGGGGAGCCATAAAGTCTTAAAGAGGTGTTGTCCCATCCAGAAAAGAACCAGTGGATGAAATCCATTCAAGAAGAAATGGAATCTTTGCAGAAAAATGCACGTACAAGCTGGTTGAACTTACAAAGGGTAAAAGACCACTCAAATGTAAGTGGGTCTTTAAACTCAAGAAAGATGGAAATGGCAAGCTGGTCAGATACAAAACTCGATTGGTGGTTAAAGGCTTTGAACAGAAGAAAGGTATTGGTTTTGAAAGCAATTTCTCACCTGTTGTCAAAATGACTTCTATTCAAACAATTTTGAGCATAGCCGCTAGCCTAGATCTTGAAGTGGAGCAATTGAATGTGAAAACTGCCTTTCTTCATGGAGATTTGGAAGAGGAGATTTATATGGAGCAGCCAGAAGGATTTGAAGCAGCTGGAAAGAAACACATGGTGTGAAAATTGATTAAGAGTCTTTATAGATTGAAGCAGGCACCAAGGCAGTGGTACATGAAGTTTGACTCATTCATGAAAAGTTAAACATACATAAAGACCTATTCTGATCCATGTGTATACTTCAAAATATTTTCTGATAATAACTTTATTATATTTTTGTTGTATGTGGATGACATGTTGATTATAGGACAAGACAAGGAGCTGATTGCAAAGTTGAAGAGAGATTTATCCAAGTCATTTGATATGAAGGACTTAGGCCCAACACAACAAATTCTGGGATGAAGATAGTTTGAGAGCGGACAAGCAAAAAGTTATGGCTATCTCAGGAGAAGTACATTGAACGCATACTGCAATGCTTCAACATGAAAAGTGCTAAGCCAGTCATCACACCTCTTGCTGGTCATCTGAAGTTGAGCAAGAAGATGTGTCCTACAATAGTGGAGGAGAAAAGAAACATGGCTAGAGTTCCTTATTCTTCAGCAGTCGGAAGCTTGATGTATGCAATAGTGTGCATTGTACCTGATATTGCTCATACAGTTTGTGTTGTTAGCGGGTTCCTTGAAAATCGTGGAAGGGAATATTGGGAAGTAGTCAAGTGGATACTCATGTATCTAAGAGGTACTGTAGGACTTTGCTTGTGTTTTGGATGATCTGGTCCAATCTTGAAGGGCTACACGGATCCTGATATGGCGGATGATCTTGATAATTGTGATTCTACTAAAGGATACTTGTTCACATTTTCAGGGGGAGCTATATCATGGCAGTCGAAGTTGTTGAAGTGTGTTGCACTCTCTACAACTGAAGTAGAGTATATTGCCGCTACTGAAGCTAGCAAGGAGATGGTTTGGTGAAACAGTTCCATCGAGAGCTTGGACTACATCAAAATAAGTATGTCGTCTATTGTGACAGTCAAAGTGCAATAGACCGAGCAAAAACACCATGTATCATGGAAGGACGAAGCATATCGACGTGAGATATCACTGGATTCGAGAAAGAATAGAGGATGGATCTATACAAGTGAAGAAGATCCATATAAGTGAGAATCCTTCGGATATCCTGACCAAGGTGGTGCCAAGAGACAAGTTCGAGCTATGCAAAGAACTTGTCGGCATGCACTCAAACTAGAATGCAGTGCTACCTCCGCTAGATGAATGAGACTGGAGGGGGAGATTAATGGGGTCCATCTCATTCAAAAGACAAAGTAATAGGCATGTGCCTAAGGAAAATATTTGGCTGAGAATTTCTTTGGTTTGGCAGCCAACATTGTTGAATTGTTGACATTGAAGAAAAATAAGGAAAAGTGTGTGCAAATTGTTAAATATAATAGGCTTCAGAGAGTGAGGCTTCAGTAATAAAAGGAGAGCTTCGGCTCTCATTTCTACACATCAGCAAAGAGAAAAAGAGTGAGGTTTCACAGACAGGGTATAAAATAATAGTCTCTGATAAAAATAGGGAGTGAGCGATATTGTAGTGAGGTGGGAATATCAAAAAAGTGTTGTAGTGGTCTTTGAAGTATTTTACTCGGGCATACAAAATGTAAAATTCCTTGCTATAGTGATATCATTTGCTCCTCTCAGGCCGTGATTTTTTCTCTTGTTCAAAAGAGTTTTCCACGTAAAAATCTTGGTGTCGCTGTCACTTTTTTGTTCTTGTTAATGACCGTATATCGATGTTACATTATTATTCCACATTTATTATCGTGAATATTATTTCTGTTGGAGTTTATTCCCAATAGTATGTGTGCGAGATAAACCTAGAGATAGCTGCTCCGTCAAAGAAAGCCACTACAAAGTACAAACCCATTAACGTCCCTCTGAACTATTAGCTAGCGGTATTGACAGAAAAAGAACCAATGCCATCATCTGATTGATAGAACAAAGCAGCGGGAGCTGGATTTTTTGGAGTGAAACGTTCTAGTTTGAAACGTCTTGGCATGCGAAGTTACCCCATTGTACAATAAGGAATTTGGGATCATCAAGTTACTAAGAGTTGCTTATTAAGAAGGTAATGGAGACAATGGATCGGAGTGATATTGTGAAGGCCCTGCTTTATAGATATATATAGATTGAGTTATTGACAATGTGAGATATTTTATAGTATACCTGTAATTTAACATGTTATATCAAGTTGTATGCTTTATTTTTTGCGTAACTTAGTTTCCCTCCTTAAATTTTTTTCTTTTTGTATATATGATAATATAAATTTCCTTGACATAGAGATGTACAGGTTCAAACTCCACGGGTGATATCTTTTGTATTTTTAATCCCCTTCATAAATTTTTTGACTCTACCGCTATTGTTGCACAAAGAATGATCAAGCATACACACTTGATAGGTTTGACCGTTAAAGGTTTTTAGCACTACACTCGCTGCACTTTTAAAATTATGGGTTCAAATCAAATTTTAATAAATTTTTATATATATATTTATGCTCCGTCTTGGAAAATATTAGGTTCGGATGGCCTATTGTTTGAAAGTAGCATGCACGGCTACTATGATTATCTTTTAGGTAATTTAATAATGTATAAAAAAAATTATGCTATCAGTAAATAAAAGTTAAACTCAACTGTCTTCGGAATTATTTCACAAAGCTATAAAACTCTATAAGCTATTTCTAGTAAATTTCCCTCGAGTTTGGTGATGATCAAGAAGTTCTATCATGAACTGGAAAAACAACAAACGACTTGGAAAACTGGAGTCTTTGCTGGATTTCTTTTCAATTACACGCAAATTTTTACTGGACAAACTAGGGGTGGGCATAAAATCCGGAAAACCGAATTCCGAACCGAATTGAATTAATTCGGTATTTCGGTTTTCGGTATTTCGGTATTTCGGTCTAATTCGGTACAGAAATT
>MDKI01039367.1:0-10655 GCA_005239505.1 Nicotiana paniculata | reverse complement strand
ATGATCAAGTTACATTTTTTGGCATTCTATGGCAATTAAACTGGAATTTCACCAATCGTGCCTATTTTATTGTCTGCCATGTTCAGGCCAGACGTCTTGGTACGGAGCCGGTACCGGATCGTATTATATTTGTCCGAGACATCACATACGACTCAAGGAACCATAACCAATACTTTGGAATGATCAAGTTACATATTTTGGCATTCTATGGATATTAAAATGGAATCCCGCCAGTCGTGCCTGTATTATCGCCTGCCATAGTCCAGGTCGGACGCCTTAGTACGGAGCCGGTTCCGAATCGCATGATATTTGTCTGGGATAGCAAATACGACCCAAGGAACTATAACCAACACTTCAAAATGATCAAGTCACATTTTTTGGCATTTTATGGAAATTAAATTGGAATTCCTCCAGTCATGCCTGTATTATCGCCTGCCATGGTCCAGGCCGGACGCCTTGGTACGGAGCCGGTACCAGATCGCATGATATTTGTCCCGGAAAGAAAATACGACACCAGGAACCATAACTAAGGTTTCAAAATGATCAAGTTACATTTTTGGATTTATGGCAATTAAATTGGAATTTCGCCAGTCGTGCCTGTATTATCGCCTGCCATGGTCCAGGCCGAATACCTTGGTACGGAGCCGGTACCAGATCGCATGATATTTTTCCGAGACATCAAATACGACCTTAGGAACCATAACACTGCTTCGAAATGATCAAGTTACATGTTTCGGCATTTTATGATAATGAAACTGGATTTTTGCTAGTCGTCCCTATATTATGGCCTGCCATAGTCCAGGCCGGACGCCTTGGTACGGAGCCTGTACTAGGTCACATGATATTTTTCTTGGACATAAAATAAGACCCGAGGAACCATAACCAACGCTTCGAAATAATCAAGTTACATTTTTTTGTATTCTATAGTAATTAAACTGAAATTTCGCAAGTCATGCCTTTATTATTGCTTGCCATGGTCCAGGTTGGCCGTCTTGGTACGGAGACGGTACCAGATCGCATAATATTAGTCCGAGACATCACATACGACCCAAGGAACCATAACCAACACTTTGAAATGATCAAGTTACATTTTTTGGCATTCCATGGCAATTAAAATGGAATTCCGCCTGTCGTGCCTGTATTATCGCCTGCCATAGTCCAGGTCGGACGCCTGTGTACAGAGACGGTTCCGAATCGCATGATATTTGTCCGGGATAGCAAATACGACTCAAGGAACAATAACCAATGCTTCGAAATGATCAAGCTAAATTTTTTGGCATTTTATGGAAATTAAATTGGAATTCCTCCAGTCATGTCTGTATTATCGCCTGCCATGGTCCAAGTCGTACGCCTTGGTACGGAGCCCATACCGGATCGCATGATTTTTTTCCCTGACAGCAAGTACTACCCAAGGAATCATAACCAAGGCTTCGAAATGATCAAGTTACATTTTTTGGCATTTTATGGCAATTAAATTGGAATTCCGCCAGTCGTGCCTGTATTATCGCCTGCCATGGTTCAGGCCGAATGCCTTGGTACGGAGCCGGTACCGGATCGCATTATATTTTTCCGGGACATCAAATACGACCCAAGGAACCATAACCAATGCTTCAAAATGATCAAGTTACATTTTTCGGCATTTTATGACAATGAAGCTGGAATTTCACTAGTCGTGCCTGTATTATCGCCTGCCATAGTCCAGGCCGGATGCCTTGGTACGGAGCTGGTACCGCATCACATTATATTTTTTTGGGACATCAAATACGACCCAAGGAACCATAACCAACGCTTCAAAATGATCTAGTTACATTTTTTGGCATTTTATGGAAATTAAATTGGAATTCCGCAAGTCATGCCTTTATTATCGCCTGCCATGGACCAGGCCGGACGCCTTGGCACAGAGCCAGTATCGGATCACATAATATTGGCCAGAGACATCACATACGACCCAAGGAACCATAACCAACACTTCGAATTTATCAAGTTACATTTTTTGGCATTCTATGGCAATTAAAATGGAATTCTGCCAGTCGTGCCTGTATTATCGCCTGCCATGGTCCAGGCCGGACGCCTTGGTACGGAGTCGATACCGAATCACATGATATTTTTACTGGACAACAATACCACCCAAGGTACCATAACTAAGGCTTCGAAATGATCAAGTTACATTTTTTGGCATTTTATGTCAATTAAATTGGAATTCCTCAAGTTATATTTTTTGGGATTTTATGGCAATTAAATTTGAATTCTTCCAGTCGTGCTTGTATTATCGCCTGCCATGGTCCTGGCCAGATACCTTGGTACGGAGCCGGTACCGGATAGCATGATATTTGTCCGTGACATCAAATACAACCTTAGGAACCATAACCAACGCTTCGAAATGATCAAGTTACATTTTTCGGCATTTTATGACAATGAAACTGTAATTTTGCTAGTCTTGCCTGTGTTATCGCCTACCATAGTCCTGGCGAGACGCCTTGGTACGGAGCCGGTACCAGATAGCATGATATTTTTCCAAGACATCAAATACGGCCCAAGAAACCATAACCAACACTACGAAATGATCAAGTTGCATTTTTTGGCATTTTATGGCAATTAAACTGGAATTCCGCCAGTCGTGCCTGTATTATTGCATGCCATGGTCCAGGCCGAACTCCTTGGTACGGAGCCGGTACCGGATCAGATGATATTTGTACGGGACATCAAATAGGACCCAAGGAACAACAACCAAATCTTCCAAAATGATCAAGTTACATTTTTTGGCATTTTATGGCAATTAAACTGGAATTTCGCTAGTCGTGCCTGTATTATTGCCTACCATGGTTCAGGACAGACGCCTTGGTATGGAGCCAGTACCAGATCTCATGATATTTTTCGGGGACATCAAATACGAACCAAGGAACCATAACTAACACTTCGAAATGATCAAGTTTCATTTTTGGCATTTTACAGTAATTAAACAGAAATTACGCCAGTCGTGCCTGTATTATCGCCTGCCATGTTCCACGCTGGACTTCTTGGTATGGAGCCGGTACCGGATCACATGATATTTGTCCGAGACATCAAATACAACCCAAGGAACCATAACCAGTGCTTCGAAATGATCAAGTTACATTTTTTGGCATATTATGGCAAAAATTAAACTGGAATTCCGTCAGTCGTGGTGATATTATCGCGTGCCATGGTCCAGACTGGATGCCTTGATACGGAGCCGGTACTAGGTCACATGATATTTTTCTTGGACATAAAATACGACCCGAGGAACCATAACCAACGCTTCGAAATGATCAAGTTACATTTTTTGGTATTTTATAGTAATTAAACTGAAATTTCGCCAGTCGTGCCTGTATTATCGCCTGCCATGGTCCAGGTTGGACGTCTTGGTACGGAGACGGTACCGGATCGCATAATATTAGTCCGAGACATAACATACGACCCAAGGAACCATAACCAACACTTTTAAATGATCAAGTTACATTTTTTGGAATTCCATGGCAATTAAAATGGAATTCCGCCAGTCGTGCCTGTATTATCGCCTGCCATGGTCCAAGTCAGACGCCTTGGTATGGAGCCCATACGGGATCGCATGATTTTTGTCCCTGACAGCAAATACGACCCAAGGAATCATAACCAAGGCTTCGAAATGATCAAGTTACATTTTTTGGCATTTTATGGAAATTAAATTGGAATTCCTCCAGTCATGTCTGTATTATCGCCTGCCATGGTCCAAGTCAGACGCCTTGGTATGGAGCCCATACGGGATCGCATGATTTTTGTCCCTGACAGCAAATACGACCCAAGGAATCATAACCAAGGCTTCGAAATGATCAAGTTACATTTTTTGGCATTTTATGGCAATTAAATTGGAATTCCGCCAGTCGTGCCTGTATTATCGCCTGCCATGGTCCAGGCCGGATAACTTGGTACGGAGCTTGTACCGGATCACATGATATTTTTATGAGACATCAAATATGACCTTAGGAACCATAACAACCGCTTCAAAATAATCAAGTTACATTTTTCGGCATTTTATGACAATGAAACTGGAATATCGCTAGTCGTGCATGTATTATCGCCTGCCATAGTTCAGGCCGGACGCCTTGGTACGGAGTCGGTACTGGATCACATTATATTTTTCCGGGACTTCAAATACGACCCAAGGAACCATAACCAACGCTTCAAAATGATCAAGTTACATTTTTTGGCATTTTATGGCAATTAAACTGGAATTCCGCCAGTCGTGCCTGTATTATCGCCTTCCATGGTCTAGGCCAGACGCCTTGGAATGGAGCCGGTACTGGATCGCATGATATTTGTTTGGGACATCAAATACGACACAAGGAACCATAACCAACGCTTTGAAATGAACAAGTTATATTTTTTGGCATTTTATGGAAATTAAACTGGACTTTCGCTAGTCGTGCCTGTATTATCGCCTGCCATGGTCTAGGCCGGACGCCTTGGTACAGAGCCGGTATTGGATTGCATGATATTTGTACGGGACATCAAATACGATCCAAGGAACTATAACCAACGCTTCGAAATGATCAAGTTAATTTTGTGGCATTTTATGGTAATTAAACTGGAATTCCTCCAATCGTGCATGTATTATTACCTGCCATGGTCCAGGTCGGACGCCTTGGTACGGATCCGGTACCCGATCATATGATATTTCTCCGGGACATCAAATACGACCCAAGGAACCATAACTAACACTTAGAAATGACTAAGTTTCATTTTTTGGCATTGTATGAAAATTAAACTAGTCGTGCTTATACTATCGCCTGCCATGGTCCAGGCCGGACGCATTGGTAAGGAGCCGGTACCGGATCACATGATATTTGTTCGGGACGTCAAATACGACCGTAGGAACTAAAACCAACGCTTAGAAATGATCAAGTTTTATTTTTTGGCATTTTATGGCAATGAAACTGGAATTCCGCTAGTCGTAGTTGTATTTTTGCCTGCCATTGTCCAGGCTGGACACCTTGGTACGGAGCCGGTACCGGATTGCATCATATTTTTTCGGGATATCAAATACGACCCATGGAACCATAGCCAATTCTTCAGAATGATCAAATTATATTTTTTGGCATTTTATGGAAATTAAACTGGAATTCCGCTAGTCAGGCATGTATTATCGCCTGCCATGGTCCAGGCTGGACGCCTAGGTACGGAGCCGATACCGGATTGAATGATATTTGTACAGGACATCAAATACGACCTTAGGAACCATAACCAACGCTTCGAAATGATCAAGTTACATTTTTTGGCATCTTATGAAAATGAAACTCGAATTCGCCCAGTCGTGCCTATATTATCTCCTGCCATGGTCCAGACCAAACGCCTTGGTACGCAGCCGGTACCAGGTTGCATAATATTTGTCCGGGACATCAAATAAGACCCATGGAACCATAACCAACGCTTCAGAATGATCAATTTACAATTTTTGGCATTTTATGGCAATTAAACTGGAACTCCGCCAGCCGTGCCTATAATATTGTGTGCCATGGTTCAGGCCGGATGCCTTGGTACGGAGCCGGCGCATGATATTTGTCTAGGACATCAAATACGACCCAAGGAACCATAACCAACGCTTCAGAATGATCAATTTACAATTTTTGGCATTTGATGGCAATTAAACTGGAATTCCGCCAATCGCGCATATATTATTGCCTGCCATGGTTCAGGCCGAACGCCTTGGTATGGAGCCGGTACCCGATCATATGATATTTCTACGGACATCAAATACAACCCAAGGAACCATAACGAACGCTTAGAAATGATCAAGTTACATTTTTTGGCATTTTATGGAAATTAAACTAGAATTCCGCCAGTCGTGCCTGTATTATCGCCTGCCATGGTCAAGGCCGGACGCATTGGTACGGAGCCGGTACCGTATCGCATGATATTTGTTCGGGACATCAAATACGACCTTAGGAACCATAACCAACACTTCAAAATGATCAATTTTTATTTTTTGGCATTTTACGGCAATTAAACTGGAATTCCGCTAGTCGTGCCTGTATTATCGCCTGCCATAGTCCAGGCCAGACGCCTTGGTACGGAGCCGGTACTGGATCGCATGATATTTGTTTGGGACATCAAATACGTCCCAAGGAACCATAACCAGCGCTTCGAAATGATCAAGTTACAGGTTTTGGCATTTTATGGCAATTAAACTGGAATTCCGCTAATCGTGCTTGTATTATCGCCTGCCATGGTCTAGGCCGGACGCCTTGGTACAGAGCCGGTATTGAATTGCATGATATTTTTACGAGACATCAAATACGATCCAAGGAACCATAACCAACGTTCGAAATGAGCAAGTTAATTTTCTGGCATTTTATGGCAATAAAACTAGAATTCCGCCAATCGTGCATGTATTATTACCTGCCATGGTCCAGGCCGGACACCTTGGTACGGAGCCGGTACCCGATAATATGATATTTCTCCGGACATCAAATACGAGCCAAGGAACCATAACCAATGCTTAGAAGTGATCAAGTTATATTTTTTGGCATTTTATGGAAATTAAACTAGAATTCCGCCAGTCGTGCATGTATTATCGCCTGCCATGGTTCAGGCCGGACGCATTGGTATGGACCGGTACCGCATTGCATGATATTTTTACGGGACATTAAATACTACTCAAAGAACCACAATCAACGCTTCAAAGTGATCAAGTTACATTTTTTGGCATTTTATGGAAATTAAACTAGAATTCCGCTAGTCGTGCCTGTATTATCGCCTGCCATGGTCCAAGCCGCACGCCTTGGTACGGAGCTGATACTGGATCACATGATATTTGTTCGGGACAGAAAATACGACCCAAGGAACCATAACCAAAGCTTCGAAATGATCAAGTTACATGTTTTGGCATTTTATTGCAATTAAATTGGAATTCCGCCAGTCGTGCCTGTATTATCACCTGCCATGGTCCAGGCCGGATGGCTTGATACGGAGCCGGTACTGGATTGCATGATATTTGTCCGGGACATTAAATACGACCCAAGGAACCACAACCAACGCTTCAAAATGATCAAGTTATATTTTTTGGCATTCTATGGCAATTAAATTGGAATTCCGCCAGTCGTGCCTATATTATTGTCTGCCATGGTTCAGGCAGGACGCCTTGGTACGGAGCCGGTACCGGATCGCATGATATTTGTCTGGGACATCAAATACGACCCAAGGAACCATATCCAACGCTTCAAAATTATCAAGTTACATATTTTGGCATTTTATGGCAATTAAACTGGAATTCCAACAATCGTGCATGTATTATCGCCTGCCATGGTCTAGGCCGGACGCCTTGGTACGGAGCTGGTACCTGATCACATGACATTTCTCCGGGACTTCAAATACGACCCAAGGAACCATAACTAACGCTTAGAAATGATCAGATTAAATTTTTTGGCATTTTATGGAAATGAAACTAGCATTCTGCCAATCGTGCTTGTATTATGGCCTGCCATGGTCTAGGCCGGACGCCTTGTTACGGATACGGTACCAGATTGCATGATATTTTTACGGGACACCAAATACGACCCAAGCAACCACAACCAATGCTTTAAAATGATCAAGTTACATTTTGTGGCATCTTATGGCAATTAAACTAGAATTCCGCTAGTCGAGCCTGTATTATCGCTTTCCACGGTCCAAGCTGCACGCCTTGGTATAGAGCTGATACCAGATCGCATGATATTTGTTTGGGACTGCAAATACGACCCAAGGAACCATAACCAAGGCTTCGAAATGATCAAGTTACATTTTTTGGCAATTAAATTGGAAATCCGCCAGTCATGCCACTATTATCGCCTGCCATGGTCCATGTCGGATGCCTTGATATGGAGCTGGTACAGAATCGCATGATATTTGTCCGGGACATCAAATACGACCTTAGGAACCATAACCAACGCTTCAAAATGATCAAGTTACATTTTTTTGCATTTTATGACAATGAAACTGGAATTCCGCTAGTCGTGCCTGTATTATCGCCTGCCATGGTCCAAGTCGGAGGCCTTGGTACGGAGCCGGTACCAGATCCCATGATATTTATCTGGGAAATCAAATACGACCTTAGGAACCATAACCAACACTTCAAAATGATCAAGTTACATTTTTTTGCATTTTATGACAATGAAACTGGAATTCCGCTAGTCGTGCCTGTATTATCGCCTGCCATGGTCCAGGCCGAACGCCTTGGTACGGAGCTGGTACCCGATCACATGATATTTCTCCGGGACATCAAATACGACCTAAGGAACCATAACCAATTCTTAGAAATAATAATGTTACATTTTTTGGCATTTAATGGAATTCTTCCAGTCGTGCCTGTACAATCGCCTGCCATAGTCCAGGCCGGACGCCTTGGTTTGGAGCCGGTACCCGATCGCATGATATTTAACCGGGACATGAAATATGACCCAAGGAACCATAACCAAGGCTTCGAAATGATCAAGTTACATTTTTTGGCATTTTATGGCAATTAAATTGGAATTCCGCCAGTCGTGCTTGTATTATCGCCTGCCATGTTCCAGGCTAGATGCCTTGGTACAGAGCCGGTACTGAATCACATGATATTTTTTCGGGACATCAAATACGATCTTAGGAACCATAACCAACGATTCGAAATGATCAAGTTACATTTTTTTGCATTTTATGACAATAAAACTGGAATTCCGCTAGTCGTGGCTATATAATCGCCTGCCATGGTCCAGGCCGGACGCCATGGTACGGAGCCGGTACCGGATTGCATGATATTTTTACCGGACATCAAATACGACCCAAGGAACCATAACCAATGCTTCCAAATTATGAATTTACAATTTTTGGCATTTTATGGCAATTAAACTAGAACTCCGCCAGTCGTGCCTATATTATTGTCTGCCATGGTTCAGGCTGGACTCCTTGGTACGGAGCCTGTACCGGATCGCTTGATATTTTTCTAGGACATCAAATACGACCCAAGGAACCATGATATTCCGCTAGTCGTGCCTGTATTATCACCCGCCATGGTCCAAGCCGGATGCCTTGGTACGAAGCCGGTACCGAATCACATGATATTTTTTTGGGACATCAAATACGACCCAAGGAACCATAACCAACGCTTAAAAATGATCAAGTTACATTTTTTGGCATTTTATAGAAATTAAACTAGAATTCTGCGTCGTGCCTGTATTATCGCCTGCCACGATCCAGGCCGGACGCCTTGGTATGGAGACGATACTGGATAGCATGATATTTTTCCGAGACATCAAATACGACCCAAGGAACCATAACCAATGCTTCGAAATGATCAATTTACATTTTTTGGCATTTTATGGAAATGAAACTGGGATTCCGCTAATCGTGCGTGTATTATCAACTGCCATGGTCCAGGCCGGACGCCTTGGTATAGAGCCGGTAACGTATAATATGATATTCATCCGGGACATCAAATACGACCCAAGGAACCATAACCAACGCTTCGAAATGATCAAGTTACATATTTTGGCATTTTGTGGCAATTAAACTAGAATTCTGCCAGTCGTGCCTGTATTATCGCCTGCCATGGTCCAGGCCGGACACATTGGGACATCAAATACGACCTTAGGAACCATAACTAACGCTTAGAAATGATCAAGTTACATTTTTTGGGATTTTATGGCAATGAAACTGGAATTCCGCTAGTCGTACCTGTATTATCGCCTGCCATGGTCCAGGCCGGACACATTGGGACATCAAATACGACCTTAGGAACCATAACTAACGCTTAGAAATGATCAAGTTACATTTTTTGGGATTTTATGGCAATGAAACTGGAATTTCGCTAGTCGTGGTTGTATTATCGCCTGCCATTGTCCAGGTCTGACGCCCTGGTATGGAGCCTGTACCGGATTCCATGGTATTTTTATGGGACATCAAATACGACCAAGGAACCATAACCAACGCTTCGAAATGATCTAGTTAAATATTTTGGAATTTTATGGAAATTAAACTGGATTCCGCCAGTCGTGCCTGTATTATCTCGTGCCATGGTCCAGGCCGGACGCCTATGTACGGAGCCGGTACCAAATGGCATGATATTTGTCGGGGACATAAAATACGAATTTAGGAACCTTAACCAACGCTGTGAAATGATCAAGTTACATTTTTTGGCATTTTATGGCAATTAAACTGGAATTTCGGTAGTCAGCCTGTATTATCGCCTGCCATGGTCCAAGCTGGACGCCTTGGTATGGAGCCGGTACCGGATCGCGTGATATTTTTCCGGGACATCAAATATGACCCAAGGAACCAAACCAACGCTTTATCAAGTTACATTTTTGGCATTTTAATGCAATTAAACTTGAATTCTGCCAGTCGTGCCTGTATTATTGCCTGCCATGGTCCAGGTCGGACGCCTAGGTACGAAGCCAGTACCGGATCACATGCTATTTGTACGGAACATCAAATAAGACATTCAGAACCATAACCAATGCTTCGAAATGATCAAGTTACTTTTTTGGCATTTTTTGACACTGAAACTGGAATTCCGCCAGTCGTGCCTGTATTATCGCCTGCCATGGTCCAAGTTGGACGCCTTGGTACGGAGAAGGTACAGGATAGCATGATATTTTTCCAGGACATCAAATACGACCCAAAGAACCATAACCAACGCTTCGAAATGA